>OY740816.1:13046721-13307304 GCA_963514005.1 Raja brachyura
TTTTGGAATCCCAGCCTCAACTACCTCCTCTGGCAGCTCGTTCCATACACTCACCACCCTCTGTGTGAAAAATGTTGCCCTTCAGATTCCTGTTAAATCTTTCTCCCCCCACCTTAAACCTATGTCCTGATGCACTACTGACAATTTCAACAATATTGTAGGCAACATATTCCAGATCATGGGTACACAACATGCTGGAGAAACTCAGCGGGTGCAGCAGCATCTAAGGAGCGAAGGAGATAGGCGACGTTTCGGGTCGAGACCCTTCTTCAGACTGGTCAGGGATCAGGGAAACGAGAGATATAGACGGTGATGTGGAGAGATAAAGAACAGTGAATGAAAGATATGCAAAAAAGTATCGATGATAAAGGAAACAGGCCATTGTAAGCTGTTTGTAGTGTGAAAATGAGAAGCTAGTGCGACTTGGGTGGGGGAGAGATAGAGAGAGAGAGGGAATGCCAGGGCCCGAGGGCTGAGGGAGAGGTGGGGAGGGGGAGGGGGCAGCAAGGGTTAACAGAATTGAGAAAATTCAATGTTTAAGCCCAGAGGATGCAGACTCCCCAAGCGGAATATGAGGCGCTGTTCCTCCAACTTGCGGTGTTGCTCACTCTGGCCGTGGAGGAGGCCCAGGACCGAGAGGTCGGGTACGGAATGGGAGGGGGAGTTGAAGTGCTGAGCCACCGGGAAGTCGGGTTGGTTATTGCGGACCGAGCGGAGGTGTTCGGCGAAACGATCGCCCAGCGTCCGCTTGGTCTCACCGATATAGATCAGCTGGCATCTGGAGCAGCAGAGATCACGGTGATTTGTTGCCTTATGATAAAACCCCCCATCATATCTCCCCTCTGAGCCTGCCGCTTGTATCTTCATTCAAAGGGTGGTGGGTGAACGGAATAAGCTGCCGGAGGAGCTCAGGGCGGCACGATGGCGCAGCGGTAGAGTTGCTGCCTCACAGCGCCAGGGACCCGGGTTCCATCCCGTCTAAGGGCGCTGTCTGTACGGAGTTTGCACGCTCTCCCCGTCACCTGCGTGGGTTTTCTCCGGGTGCTCCGGTTTCCTCCCACACTCCAAAGACATCCACGTTTGTAGGTTAATTGGCTTTGTTAAAATTGTAAATAGACACTAGGTGCAGGAGTAGAGGCCATTCGGCCCTTCGAGCCAGCACCGCCATTCAATGTGATCATGGCTGATCATCCCCAATCAGTACCCCGTTCCTGCCTTCTCCCCATATCCCCTGACTCCGCTATCTTTAAGAGCCCCATCTAGCTCTCTCTTGAAAGCATCCAGAGAACCGGCCTCCACCGCCCTCTGAGGCAGAGAATTCCACAGACTCACCACTCTCTGTGAGAAAAAGTGTTTCCTCGTCTCCGTTCTAAATGGCTTACCCCTTATTCTTAAACTGTGTGTGTGGCCCCTGGTTCTGGACTCACCCAACATCGGGAACATGTTTCCTGCCTCTAGCGTGTCCAAACCCTTAATAATCATATATGTTTCAATGAGATCCCCCAACATCGGGAACATGCCTGTCCCTTGTAAATTGTCCCTTGTGCTAGGATAGTGCTAGTGTATGGGGTGATCGCTGGCCGGCACGGACTTGATGGGCCGAAGGGCCTGTTTCTGTGCTGTACCACTCTATGAATCTATCTCTAATTAAAGTGAAAAGGAGGTAATTGAGGCAGGTGTTATAACAACAATGAAAAGATGCTTGTACAGGTAGGAAAGAGTGAGAGGGATCTGGGCCAAACGTGGGCAGGTGGGTGCATGGGTGAGTTGGGCCAAAGGGCCTTTTTCTCTGTGCTGTATGACCCTGGCTCATTTGCTACTTGTCTTAAGGCGGTGACCTCGAGTTACTGTTCCCAATGGCGGCAGTTTCAACGTGTTTATACCAACGTTTGAAGTTAATTTAACCTGAAGGGGCCTCCTTCGAAGGGTTAATGGCATGGCCTGTTTGGGCAAGGTGGATTTTATAGACATAGAAACATAGAAAAATTGGTACAGGAGTAGGCAATTCAGCCCTTCGAGACAGCAAGTGCTGTCTGTACGGAGTTTGCACGCTCTCCCCGTGACCTGCGTGGGCTTTCTCCGAGATCTTCGGTTTCCTCCCACACTCCAAAGACGTACAAGACTTGGGAAAATGTAACAGTTGTCCCCAGTGGGTGTAGGATAGTGTTAATGTCGCTGGTCGGCACGGACCCGGTGGGCCGAAGGGACTGTTTCCGCGCTGTGTCTCTAAACTAGGCCGCCATTCGATATGATCACGGCCGGTCATCTAAAATCAGTACCCCGTTCCCGCTTTTTTCCCTAAATCCCTCGATTCCTTTTGCCCTAAGAGCTAAACCGCACTCTCTCTTTAAAAAAAAAATCCAGTGAATCGGCCTACACTGCCCTCTGTGGCAGAGAATTCCACAGATTCACAACCCTCTGGGTGAGAAAGTTTTTCCTCATCTCAGTCCTAAATGGCCGACCCCTTATTCTTAAACTGTGTGGCCCCTTAGTTCCGGACTCCCCCCAACATGGGGAACATTTTTCCTGCATCTAGCCCGTCCAATCCCTTAAGAATTGTACATTTTTCTATAAGATTCCCTCTCATCCTTCTAAATTCCAATGAGTACAAGCCCAGTCGACGACCCATTCTTTCATCAAATGTCAGCCCCATTCCTGGTAAACCTACGCTGCACTCCCTCAATAGGAAGAATGCCCTTCCTCAAATTAGGAGACCAGAACTGCGCACAATTTAAAAAAAATCATTTGTCTCGGTAAATGGACGGGACAGGTTTGGAGGGATATGGGCCAAACACAGGCGTGTGGGATTAGTAGAGGGTTACACAAAAAGCTGGAGAAACTCAGCGGGATCGGGACGAAACGTTGCCTATTTCCTTCGCTCCTTAGATGCTGCCTCACCCGCTGAGTTTCTCCAGCTTTTATTGCCCACCTTCGATTTTTCCAGCATCTGCAGTCCCTTCTTGAGTATTTTAATGCCAAGTGGCTCAAAACAGAACAATGAAATTCCTGCTAGCAGCAGGACCACGAGTTTTTAAACACACAGCAGATAAGATAATGAAACGGAAAAAAAAAGTTTGATAAATTAAAAATACCAATATAGTGTAAAAACAAAACGAAGTCCAAAGTCCTTGGGTCGAGAGGCTGCAGATGTAGGAGTCTTGTACAAAATGAAATGTGCTGGAGGAACTCAGAGAGCCCTGTGGAAGGAATGGGAATCTGTCTGAAGGTCTCGACATTAAACGCTTTTCATGCCACAGATATAAAAAGTTGAGAGTGAAACATAGAAACATAGAAAATAGGTGCAGGAGGAGGCCATTCGGCCCTTCGAGCCAGCACCGCCATTCATTGTGATCATGGCTGATCGTCCCCTATCAATAACCCGTGCCTGCCTTCTCCCCATATCCCTTGACTCCACCAGCCCCTAGAGCTCTATCCAACTCTCTCTTAAATCCATCCAGTGATTTGGCCTCCACTGGCCTCTGTGGAATTCCATAAATTCACAACTCTGTGTAAAAATGTTTTTTTTCTCACCTCAGTCTTAAATGACCTCCCCTTTATTCTAAGACTGTGGCCCCTGGTTCTGGACTCACCCAACATTGGGAACATTTTTCCTGCATCTAGCTTGTCCAGTCCTTTTATAATTTATATGTTTCTATAAGATATCCCCTCATCCTTCTAAACTCCTGTGAATACAAGCCCAGTCTTTTCAATCTTTCCTCATGTGACAGTCCCGCCATCCCAGGGATCAATCTGGTGAACCTACGCTGCACTGCCTCAATCACAAGGATGTCCTTCCTCAAATTAGGAGGCCAAAACTGTACAAAATCATGAGAGGAGTAGATCAGATAGGGGAATCGAGGACCAGAGGACATAGGTTCAAGGTGAAGGGGAAAAGATTTAATAGGAATCTGAGGGGTAACTTTTCCACACACAGAGGGTGGTGGGTGTATGGAACGAGCTGCCAGAGGAGGCAGTTGAGGCTGGGACTATCCCAATGCTTAAGAAACAGTTGGACAGGTACATGGATAGGTCAGGTTTGGGCCAAACGCGGGCAGGTGGGACTAGTGTAACTGGAACATGTTGGTTGACAATAGACAACAGACAATAGGTGCAGGAGTAGGCCATTCGGCCTCCGCTCAGTCCGCAATACCCAACCCGACCTCCCGGTGGCTCAGCACTTCAACTCCCCCTCCCATTCCGTATCTGACCTCTCGGTCCTGGGCCTCCTCCACGGCCAGAGTGAGCAACACCGCAAGTTGGTGGAACAGCACCTCATATTCCGCTTGGGGAGTCTGCATCCTCTGGGCTTAAACATTGAATTTTCTCAATTCTGTTAACCCAGGCTGCCTCCTCCCCTCCCCACCTCTCCCTCAGCCCTCGGGCCCTGGCATTCCCTCTCTCTCTATCTCTCCCCCACCCAAGTCGCACTAGCTTCTCAATTTCCCACCACAAACAGCTTACAATGGCCTGTTTCCTTTATCATCGATACTTTTTTGCATATCTTTCATTCATTGTTCTTGATCTCTCCACATCACCGTCTATATCTCTCGTTTCCCTGATCCCTGACCAGTCTGGAGAAGGGTCTCGGCCCGAAACGTCGCCTATCTCCTTCGCTCCTTAGATGCTGCTGCGCCCCGCTGAGTTTCTCCAGCTTTTGCATTTCGTTGTCTCTGTACTGTACACTGACAATGACAATTAAAATTGAATCTGAATCTGAATCTTTTTGTGTAACCCTCGATTCTCCAGCATCTGTAGTTCCTTCTTTAACAAGTTATTTCTAAGCATAGACTTGGAACAGTACAGCAGGTGAACAGGCCCTTCAGCCCACAATGTCATAGAAACATAGAAACATAGACAACTGGTGCAGGAGTAGGCCATTCGGCCCTTCAAGCCAGCACCTCCATTCAATATCGCTGGAATTTACAAGATTGAGGGGGGATCTTATAGAGGCTTACAAAATTCTTAAAGGGTTGGACAGGCTAGATGCAGGAAGATTGTTCCCGATGTTGGGGAGGTCCAGAACAAGGGGTCACAGTTTAAGGATAAGGGGGAAGTCTTTTAGGGCCGAAACATTTTTCACACAGAGAGTGGTGAATCTGTGGAACTCTCTGCCACAGAAGGTAGTTGAGGCCAGTTCATTGGCTATAGTTAGATGTGGCCCTTGTGGGATCAGGGGGTATGGAGAGAAGGCAGGTACGGGATACTGAGTTGGATGATCAGCCATGATCATATTGAATGGCGGTGCAGGCTCGAAGGGCCGAATGGTCTCTACTCCTGCACCTAGTTTCCATGTTTCTAATGTGATCATGGCTGACCATCCAGAATCAGTACCCCGTTCCTGCTTTCTCTCCATATCCCTTGATGCCGTTAGCCCTATGAGGCAAATCTAACTTGCCAAGTTGTCCCTGCTAAAGGTGATGCTTGGTTAAACTAATCTCCTCTGACAGCACGTGATCGATATCCCTCCTTTCCCTGCCCATCTAAACTTATTTAAACACCGCTATCAGCCTCCATCACCACCCCTAGCTCTGTGTTAAAAACCCTTTCCCTGCAGGCCTCCTTTAAACCTTCCCCCCCTCTCACCTAAAAGCTGCGCCCTCTCGTCTAACGCTGAGAGAAACATTCTGAGGTCCTGACCTTTAACATCCATTGCTTTCGCGAACGCATTGCTTCCCAAGTCCTTGGAGCCTGTAAACAAGTCCAGATCGGACATCTTTGTGTGGGGTTGCTGTGGGAATTGAATAGCGATGCGAATATTTTTAGATGAGGGGAACGTGACGTTATCTGGCTTCAGTGTACAAACGGAACTCAGGCCCTGGTCATTAGTTGCAGAGAGACACGAGATGGTGGAGTAACTCAGGCAGCATCTCCGGAGAGAAGGAATGGCCGACGTTTCGTTGTAAAGAAGGGCCTCGACTCAAAACATCATCCATTTTCTTCTCTCCAGAGATGCTGCCTGACCCGCTGATTTTGCATCTATCTTCGGTGTAAACCAGCATCTGCTGTTCCTTCCTTCCTACACACTAGTTATTATCATTCATTGTTCTTGATCTCTCCACATCACCGTCTATATCTCTCGTTTCCCTGATCCCTGACCAGTCTGAAGAAGGGTCTCGACCCGAAACGTCGCCTATCTCCTTCGCTCCTTAGATGCTGCTGCACCCGCTGAGTTTCTCCAGCCTTTTGTGTAACCCTCGATTCTCCAGCATCTGCAGTTCCTTGTTTAACACAGTTCTTATTTTAGTTTGGAGATACAGCATGGAAACAGGCCCTTCGGCCCACCAGGGCCATGCTGACCATCGATCTCCCGTTCAGACTAGTTCCACGTTACCCACTTTCTCAACCACTCCCTACACACTAGGGACATTTTACAGAGGGCACGTCTTTGGGATGTGGGAGGAAACCGGAGCACCCGGAGGAAAGCCACGCGGTTAAAGAGAGAACGTGCAAACTCCGCACAGACAGCACCCGAGGTCAGGATCGAACCTGGGTCACTACCAGCCGTGTCACTGCATTGCGTTGAATCTTTCAGTTTAGTTTATTGTCAGGAGGTAGATATAATTGCTGGAGAGGCAGGAACAATAGCATCATGGATAGAGGGTTGAGAGGGTTAAGAGCCAAATGGGACTAGTGTAGCTGGGGCGGCACGGTGGCGCAGCGGTAGAGTTGCTGCCTCACAGCGCCAGGGTCCCGGGTTCGATCCCGACTACGGAGTTTGTACGTTCTCCCCGTGACCACGTGGGTCTTCCTCCCACACTCCAATTGGCTTCAGTAAAATTGTACCTTCTCCCCAGTCTGTCCGATTGTGCTAGTGTACAGGGTGATCGCTGGTCGGCGCGGACTCGATGGGCTGAAGGGCCTGTTTCCACGCTGCATCTCTAGTCTAAGATAGTCTAAGTCCAAGGAGGCCGGTTCTCTGGATGCTTTCAAGAGAGAGCTAGATAGAGAGGCTCTTAAAAATAGCGGAGTCAGAGGATATGGGGAGAAGGCAGGAACGGGGTACTGATTGGGGATCCTCAGCCATGATCACAATGAATGGCGGTGCTGGCTCGAAGGGCCGAATGGACTCTACTGCTGCTATTGTCTATTGTCTATTGAGGTAGTCGAGGCAGGTTCAATTGCAACTTAGTAAAGCCCCTTGGCCAGGTACATGGATAGGAATGGGTCAGAGGGATCTGGGCCATCCTGGGACTAGTGTAGATGGGGCATTTGGGATGGCACGGATGAGTTGGGCTGAAGGACCTGTTTCCATCCTGTATGGCTCTATGACATTGTGTGTATGTGTATGTGTGTGTGTGTGTGTGTCCCTGCATGTGTCCGTGCGTCCGTGTCCGTGCGTGCGTCCGTGCGTGCGTCCGTGCGTCCGTGCGTGTGTCCGTGCGTCCGTGTCCGTGCGTGTGTGCGTGCGTCCGTGTCCGTGCGTGTGTCCGTGCGTGTGTCCGTGCGTGTGTCCGTGCGTGTGTCCGTGCGTGCGTCCGTGTGTGCGTGCGTCCGTGTCCGTGCGTGTGTCCGTGCGGGTGTCCGTGCGTGTGTCCGTGCGTGTGTCCGTGCGTGCGTCCGTGCGTGCGTCCGTCCGTGTCCGTGCGTGTGTCCGTGCGTGTGTCCGTGCGTGTGTCCGTGCGTCCGTGCGTGTGTGCGTGCGTGTGTCCGTGTGTGCGTCCGTGCGTGCGTCCGTGCGTGTGTGCGTGCGTCCGTGTGTGTGTGTCCGTGCGTGTGTCCGTGCGTGTGTCCGTGCGTGTGTGCGTGCGTGTGTGCGTGCGTGTGTCCGTGCGTCCGTGCGTGCGTCCGTGCGTCCGTGTCCGTGCGTGTGTGCATGTGTCCGTGCGTGTGTCCGTGCGTGTGTCCGTGCGTGTGTCCGTGCGTGTGTCCGTGCGTGCGTCCGTGCGTGTGTGCGTGTGTCCGTGCGTGTGTCCGTGCGTGTGTCCGTGCGTGTGTCCGTGCGTGTGTGCGTGTGTCCGTGCGTGTGTCCCTGCGTGCGTCCGTGCGTGCGTCTGTGCGTGCGTCCATGTTTGTGTGTCCGTGTTTGTATGTTTGTGTGTCCGTGCGTGTGTCCGTGCGTGTGTCCGTGCGTGTGTCCGTGCGTGTGTCCGTGCGTGTGTCCGTGCGTGTGTCCGTGCGTGTGTGTCCGTGCGTGTGTGTCCGTGCGTGTGTGTCCGTGTGTGTGTCCGTGTGTGTGTCCGTGTGTGTGTCCGTGCGTGTGTCCGTGTGTGTGTGTCCGTGTGTGTGTGTCCGTGTGTGTGTGTCCGTGTGTGTGTGTCCGTGTGTGTGTGTCCGTCTGTGTGCGTGTGTCCGTGTGTGTGTGCGTGTGTCCCTGCATGGGTCTGTGCGTCCGTGCGTGCGTCCGTGCGTGTCTCCATGTCCGTGCGTGTGTCCGTGTTTGTGTGTCCGTGCGTGCGTCCGTGTGTGTGTCCGTGTGTGTGTGTCCGTGTGTGTGCGTCCGTGTGTGTGCGTCCGTGTGTGTGCGTCCGTGTGTGTGCGTCCGTGTGTGTGCGTCCGTGCGTGCGTCCGTGCGTGTGTCCGTGTTTGTGTGTCCGTGCGTGCGTCCGTGTGTGCGTCCGTGTGTGTGCGTCCGTGCGTGTGTCCGTGTTTGTGTGTCCGTGCGTGCGTCCGTGTGTGTGCGTCCGTGTGTGTGCGTCCGTTTGTGTGCGTCCGTGTGTGTGCGTCCGTGTGTGTGCGTCCGTGTGTGTGCGTCCGTGTGTGTGCGTCCGTGTGTGTGCGTCCGTGTGTGTGCGTCCGTGTGTGTGCGTCCGTGTGTGTGCGTCCGTGTGTGTGCGTCGGTGCGTGTGCGTCGGTGCGTGTGCGTCGGTGCGTGTGCGTCCGTGCGTCCGTGTGTGCGTCCGTGTGTGCGTCCGTGTGTGCGTCCGTGTGTGCGTCCGTGTGTGCGTCCGTGTGTGCGTCCGTGTGTGCGTCCGTGTGTGCGTCGGTGTGTGTGCGTCGGTGTGTGTGCGTCGGTGTGTGTGCGTCGGTGTGTGTGCGTCCGTGCGTGCGTCCGTGCGTGCGTCCGTGTGTGCGTCCGTGCGTGTGTCCGTGTGTGTGTCCATGTGTGTGTCCGTGTGTGTGTGTCCGTGTGCGTGTGTGTGAGGGACATGAGATTGGAATATTCCAGCCAACAGCTGGATCACTGGATGGTATTTGGGGCAGTGGTGGCCAGCTGTGAACAAGGGGAATCTTGAGTTGAGTTTAGTTTATTGTCCCGTGTACCGGGGTCCAGTGAAAAGCTTTTGTTGCGTGTGTGTTAACCAGCCAGCGGAAAGACAACACATGATTACAATCGAGCCGTCCACAGTGCACAGATACAGGATAAGGGAATAACGTTTAGTGCAGGGTAAAGCCGGCAACGTCCGGTCAAAGATACTCCCAGGGTAGAGGCGATTTAGAAGTGTACAGTTCAATTAAGATAGACACAAAATGCTGGAGTAACTCAGCGGGACAGGCAGCGTCTGTGGAGAGAAGGAGTGGGTGTCGTTTCGAGTCGAAACCTTTCCTCAAACTGTCTGAAGAAGGGTCTTGCCCCAAAATATCACCCACTCCTTCTCTCCGCAGACGCTGCCTGTCCCGCTGAGTTACTCCAGTATTTTGTGTCTATCTTCGGCGTAAACCAGCGCCTGCGGTTCCGTCCCACGCGTTAAAGTAGGAAATGCGGCTGTCGGGGTAGAGGTGTGAAGGTGTGGAGCGATTGTGGGCTGGGGTTGTCGGCCAACTGGCCCGTATTAGCCGGGACATCCCGTATAGTGGGCTAGATTGGTTTGCCCCGTACGGGACCGCCCATGACTCGCGCACACACGCACAGAGTCACCTGCCCCGGGCGCCATCTTGGATCGGTATCTCAGTGTTTGAGGTCACTCCCTGGATCTTCAGGTGATTTTAAACAAATTTGTTTTAACAAAAATTCCTCTGAAGGTTTTTGCTCCTGGACGACCAGAAGAGATACTTTGAGAAGCTGGCCCTGTACTGCAACCACTATGCCAACCTCATCCCAATGGCCTTCGTGCTGGGTGAGAGACGGTATTCTTTATCCTTGTTTTTAGTTTTAGAGAAACATAGACAATAGGTGCAGGAGTAGAGGCCATTCGGCCCTTCCAGCCTGCACCGCCATTCAATATGATCATGGCTGATCATCCAACTCAGTATCCCGTACCTGCCTTCTCTCCATACCCCCTGATCCCCTTAGCCACAAGGGCCACATCTAACTCCCTCTTAAATATAACCAATGAACTGGCCTCAACTACCTTCTGTGGCAGAGAGTTCCACAGATTCACCACTCTCTGTGTGAAAAATGATTTCCTCATCTCGGTCCTAAAAGACTTCCCCCTAATCCTCAAACTGTGACCCCTTGTTCTGGACCTCCCCAACATCGGGAGCAATCTTCCAGCATCTAGCCTGTCCCAACCCCTTAAGAATTACAGCGCAGAAGCAGGCCCTACGACCCAGCTGGTCCGTTCCGACCCCACCCACCAGGGAGAATTTTTACATGTTACCGAAGCCAATTGACCTACAAACCTGTCCGCCTTTGGAGTGTGGGAGGGAATTGAAGATCTTGCAAATTGAAGAAAACCCACGCAGTCACGGGGAGAACGTGCAAACTCCGTACAGACAGTCAGGGTGGAACCCGGGTCTCCAGTGCTGCATTTGCTGTAAGGCATCAATTCTACCGCTGAACCACCGTACCTCCCTAGTTTACTGATAGTTTACTGATCTAGCCCCAAGAGGCAGAGGTAGAGTGATGCAGTGTGGAAACAGGCCCTTCGGCCCAACTCGCCCACACCGGCCCACAATGTCCCAGCCACACCAGTCCCACCTGCCAGCGCTTGGTCCATATCCCTCCAAACCTGTCCTATCCAACTGTTTCTTAAACGATGGGATAGTCCCAGCCTCAACTACCTCCAACTCTCTGTAACTGCCCCAAATCCCTCCTCTCCATGACACAAAACGCTGGAGTAACTCAGCGGGACAGGCAGCATCTCTGGAGAGAAGGAATGGGTGACGTTTCGGGTCGACACCCTTCGATGTCAAACGTCGCCCATTCCTTCTCTCCAGAGACGCTGCCTGTCCCGCTGAGTTACTCCAGCATTCTTGCGCCTGTCTTTGGTTTAAGCCAGCATCTGCAATTCCTTCCATCCAGACCCCCCCCCCCCCCTCAAACCCACCCACGTCTACCCCCCTCGCCACACACTCTGGTTGGTCGGCACCTAATGGGGGAATGGGCGTGGGGCTGTCGGGAGGAGCGGGGCTGGTTGGGCTCGGCACTAGTTTTGGGATGGGGGGGTTGTTGGGAAGGGGAGGGTTTGGGGTAGTGGGAGGGTAGGTCTTGTGCTTATTGGGAGGTGTTGTGGGGTATTGGGAGGGGGGGCGCTATCCGTCGCCTGGGGAGGGGGCGGGGTGGGAGAACAGGGTTCTCCAGCGACCCCCACCCGCCAGAGGTGACTGGGTGCTGTGCACTGGTCTGGGTTGGGGGATGGGGAGAGGGTGTGGGGGTGTGGGATTGTTGGGTGGGATTGGGGGGTGGGATTGGGGGGTGAGGGTGTGGGATTGGGGGATTGGGGTGTGGGATTGGGGGGTGGGATTGGGGGATTGGGGATTGGGGTGTGGGATTGGGGGGTGGGATTGGGGGGTGGGGGGGTGGGATTGGGGGGGGGGGGGGATGGTGGGCTAGTGTCCCCAGCCCCCCCCAGTGTAACGCCCAGGTCTGTGCCTGGTTACAGGCTTCTATGTGACGCTTGTGGTGAACCGCTGGTGGAGCCAGTACACCAGCATCCCGCTGCCGGACCGCCTGATGTGCGTGATCTCGGGCAATGTGCACGGGACGGACGAGCGCGGCCGCATGCTGCGCCGGACCATGATGCGTTACGCCAGCCTCTCCGCGCTGCTCATCCTGCGCTCCGTCAGCACCGCCGTCATCAAACGCTTCCCCACCATGGACCACGTGGTGGAGGCCGGTGAGAAACGCAGCGTCGCAGCCAGTGGGGGGACACACACACGCACACGCACACGCACACGCACACACACGCGCACGCGCACACACACGCGCACGCACGCACACACACAGTGGGACACACACACACGCACATGCACACGCACACGCACACGCACACAGTGGGACACACACACACACACACGCACACACATACATACATACACACACACACACACACACGCGCACACACACACACACACACACACACACACACACACACACACACGCACACACACACACACACACACACACACACACAGTGGGGGTGACGAGGGTGGCACGAGGGTGGCGAGAGAGACTCGGGCAGGTAGTCATAAAGTCATGGATAGTAGAATTAGGCCATTCGGCCCAACAAGTCTACTCCGCCATTCAATCATGGCTGATCTATCTCTCCCTCCCGACCCCATTCTCCTGCCTTCTAACCCCTGACACCCGCACTAACCAAGAATCTATCTATCTCTGTCTTAAAAATATCCACTGACTTGTGGCCTCCACAGCCGTCTGTGGCAAAGAAACCCGCAGATTCACCACCCTCTGGCTACAGACATTCCTCCTGGTGAGGGAAGCAAGGACAGGCAGCAGGGTGGGGGGGGAGCTGGGGACAGGCACTAGGGTGGTGTGGTTCTGTGTGTGTGGGGGGGGGGGGGGGGAGGATGTCTAGCTGGCAATAACCAGCTAGAACAATATGGACCGGGCATTGTCAAAAATCTGCAGTGAACCCTTGTTATAACGGACCATTGGGGGGGGGGGATTATGTCCGTTATTGCCGATTGTCCGCTATAACAGAGTGAAGGGTTAATCATTGTATAAATGGTAGAAAAAAACTACTGCAGATGCTGGTTAATACGCAAAAGGACACAGAGTGCTGGAGTTACTCAGCGGGTCAGGCAGCATCTCTGGAGGGGAAGGAATAGGTGACGTTTCGGGTCGAGACCCTTCTATTATCTGAATGGTGGCAGATTAGGAAAGGGGGAGATGCAACGAGACCTGGGTGTCATGGTACACCAGTCATTGAAAGTAGGCATGCAGGTGCAGCAGGCAGTGAAGAAAGCAAATGGTATGTTAGCATTCATAGCGAAAGGATTTGAGTATAGGAGCAGGGAGGTTCTACTGCAGTTGTACAGGGTCTTGGTGAGGCCACACCTGGAGTACTGCGTACAGTTTTGGTCTCCAAATCTGAGGAAAGACATCCTTGCCATAGAGGGGGTACAGAGAAGATTCACCAGACTGATTCCTGGGATGTCAGGACTTTCATATGAGGAAAGAGTGGATAGACTCGGCTTGTACTCGCTGGAATTTAGAAGATTGAGGGGGGATCTTATAGAAACTTACAAAATTCTTAAGGGGTTGGACAAGCTAGACGCTGGAAGATTGTTCCCGATGTTAGGGGAGTCCAGCACAAGGGGTCACAGTCTAAGGATAAGGGGGAATTCCTTTAGGACCGAAATGAGGAAAGCATTTTTCACACAGAGAGTGGTGAGTCTCTGGAATTCTCTGCCACAGAAGGTAGTTGAGGCCAGTTCATTGGCTATATTTAAGAGGGCGTTAGATGTGGCACTTGTGGCTAAAGGGATCAGGGGGTATGGACAGAAGGCAGGTACGGGATACTGAGTTGGATGATCAGCCATGATCATATTGAATGGCGGTGCAGGCTCGAAGGGCCGAATGGCCTACTCCTGCACCTATTTTCTATGTTTCTATGTTTCAGACTCTTGGGTGAGTTGACGGCCCGGACCTGCTGGTGGTGGCCTGGGGGGGGAACCGAGGATTGGCGGAGTCGATGAAAGTACAGAGGAGATTTACTAGAATGTGAGTCGATGAAAGTACAGAGGAGATTTACTAGAATGTTGCCTGGGTTCCAGCAACTAAGTTACAGAGAAAGGTTGAACAAGTTAGGTCTTTATTCTTTGGAGCGCAGAAGGTTAAGGGGGGACTTGATTGAGGTCTTTAAAATGATGAAAGGGATAGACAGAGTTGACGTGGATAAGCTTTTCCCATTGAGGGTAGGGAAGATTCAAACAAGAGGGCATGACATGAGAATTAAGGGACAGAAGTTTAGGGGTAACATGAGGGGGAACTTCTTTACTCAGAGAGTGGTGGCTGTGTGGAATGATCTTCCAGCAGAAGTGGTGGAGGCAGGATCGATTTTAACATTTAAAAGTAAAGTGGATAGGTATATGGACGGGAAGGGAATGGAGGGGTATGATCTGAGTGCAGGTAGATGGGACCAGGGGAAAATAAATGGTCGGCACGGACTGGAAGGGCCGAGAGGGCCTGTTTCCGTGCTGTAATTGTTATATGGTTATATGATGGTCGCAGGCGGCTGTGGTGCGGGTCAGGGCCGGTGGTGGTGCACAAGGTGGGGACTGGCAGCGGCGTAGATCGCCGGTAGATCAGTCCGCTGTAACCGGAAGCCGTTATAAAGAGGGCTGTTCCATCATTGTTGTGATCTGGGGAACACAAGTTTGGGTGAAGTGATAGAATGGACTTTGGCTGAGAGTCTCTGAAAGATGGAGCTGTGAGCTGGACCTTGTTGAGGGGGAGCCACCACATGTTGGTGTGAATATTGGTATTAAAACTGACTTCTCGAACTTCAGAACCCTTGCTTTCCCTCCCCCATCCTAGTTCCCCAACCAGTCTGACTGTCCCCCTGATTAAATTGTATCTGTTTGCTTCCTTGTCCCCTTCCCCGAGCGAATATTCTACATTTCCGTTGATCTCCATCCCCTTTGATGTCTGGTTTTCACACCTCACACTTCCTTATCTCTGTGCCTCCCTGTCCCCCGACGCTCAGTCTGAAGAAGGGTCTCGACCCGAAACGCCACCGGCTCCTTCTCTCCCGAGACGCTGCCTGTCCCGCTGAGTTACTCCAGCGTTTTGTGTCTATATTCTGTGTAAACCAGCGTCTGCAGGTCCTTGACTTCGCACGTTGGCCTGTTGCAGGGTTCATGACGAGAGATGAGCGCAAGAAGTACGAGAGTCTGCATTCTCCCTACAACAAGTATTGGATCCCCTGCGTGTGGTTCACCAACCTGGCGGCCAAGGGGCGAAAGGAAGGCCGCATCAAGGATGACAGCGCGCTCAAGCTGCTGATGGAGGTAGGGGCTCCCCGTGACCGCGTGGGTTTTCTCCGGGTGCTCCGGTTTCCTCCCGCACTCCAAAATATTTGCAGGTTTGTAGGTTACTTGGCTTCAGTAAAATCGTCGATCATCCCTAGTGTGTGTAGGATAGTGCTTGTGTGCGGGGATCGCTGGTCGGCGCGGACACGGTGGGACGGTTACTTGTTTCCGCGCTGTATTTAGAAACGTAGAAAATAGGTGCAGGAGTAGGCCATTCGGCCCTTCGAGCCAGCACTGCCCTTCAATAATGATCATGGCTGATCATCCCCAATCAATACCCCGTTCCTGCCTTCTCCCCATACATTAGACAGAAGATGGAATGGCAGAGAGGGGCTGAATGGCCTTTCCTCCTCTTCCATCATGACACGACATGACATGACTGAATGGCCTATTCCTACTCTTCCATCGGGACAATAAACTCTCTTGAGCCTTGAGATGGGTGCCAACCCGAAATGTTTCCCCGTCGATCCCCTCCGCAGATGCTGCCCGACCCACTGAGTTCTTCCTGCACTTTTTGTCGTTTTACTGAAGATTCCAGCATCTGCACTTGCCCGCGTCCTCAATCATCTACACTTCGCTCTGGGGCAGCGGCAGTGCAGGAGTCAAGGCACCGATCCAGTGATTCGAGGGCCAGGGTGCAGAATCCAGAGATGTGGGTTCGAATCCCACGACTGGAATTTAAATTGTGAAACTGTATCGTCACTAAACAGAAGTTGACAAAAACTGGCTTAATTGGCAATCGGTCGTTAAGGTGGAGTCGGTGTCGTTACCCCGAATGTGCCTTCAGGACCCCAGCAATGTGGCTGAATCATTCCTGCCTCCGACGTGCATATAATCATACTTTCAACGTTACCGTCACTGTCTCAACGCACCGGTCTTGTGTTCCTGATCCACACCTCGCGTGTCGTTCACCCGTCACAAGAGCTTTACAATAAGTACCACAATTATCGGTGTAGAATTCGGCCATTCAGCCCATCTAGTCTAATCATGGCCGATCTATCTCTCCCTCTCAACCCCATTCTCCTGCCTTATTCCCATAACCCTTGACACCCGCACTGATCAAGAATCTGTCTAATCTGCCTTAGAAATATCCACTGACTTGGCCTCCACAGCTTTCTGGGGCAATGAATTCCAGAGAATTGCTCTGGTATTTTATTTAATTCAAATGTTTTATTATTAATGTTTGATGTTTTATGTGTAACTGCCACTGTATTTCTAGCAATGTTACAACATTTTGAGGTTTTAAAAATCAAGTCTGCAATTTATCCCATCAGATAAAGCATAAAAAGAAGTTTAATTTGACACCTAATTCACCTTCATATCTTCAGTATTAAGAAAGTTATGACCATTTTCATACTCGGAAATTAGCATCTTGTTCCCCATTGCCTTTCAATTGACTTAACTCAAAAGCTGTGATCTAGAACAGTTAAAAGCCCATAACTTTCTTAAAAATTAAGAGAACTCAATGAAATTTTCAGTTATTATAGATTGAAGCATTCTGAAATAAATATGAAACAATCGTACTTGGATGACCTGAAATTAAAGCATATAATTAGTTAGTTATCTAATTGTAGCTAATTACAAAATTCAATGAGTAGATCTAAACATCTATCCATTTCTTAAGAAAAGATAAACTTTTTTTAAATTGCCTAAGTGTCCAAATAACATTCACACAATAATCCACAATATAACATAATTTTTAAATCTCATTTTCATGAATTTCTGGGCCAAATGGAAGGAATTTAGTGTTTAATGCCTATAAATTAATGGCCATTTAAATCAACTAGCGAGTGGGTTTTAGTGGAATGCGGTGGATTGGAACGTTGCGGTTTGCGGTGAAGTCGGGAGGAAAAATACAGCCGGTTCATACATTTTTTTTGGACCCCATTTCGCAACATGAAAATATTATTAAAGCCTCCATAAAAAACAACTTTTAATATAAAAATAAACTATTTACCTTTTTTTTCTCCCCTACACAAAATCCTTCCCGTTATCGGCACTCACGGCTTTTGAAGGTGATTTTTAAATTACTCTAGTTAATAAATAATCTAGCGTAATTTAAAAATACCTTCATTCATGAAACGTCGGAGCGATTTTTCTTCTGCAACGAAATCGCCCGACATGGATCGATTTGCCCAGTCTGTGGAAAAACGGCACTTTAAGCCCGCCCCCCTCTGAAAGGCGCCAAAGTCGCGCACACGGGGAGCGGCAGAACTGTAGCGCTGCTCAAGGTAAGTTTTGTAACATACCTAGTATTTCACGTTGTCGCTTGCGGGCATGGCGCCAAGGCAAATTCCTTGTATGTGAATACTTGGCCCATAAAGTTATTCATTCATTCATTCATTCAGATTCACCACTCTCTGGCCAAAGAAATTCCTCCTCATCTCCTTCGCAAAGGAAGGTCCTTTAATTCCTTTAATTCTGAGGCTGTGACCTCTAGTCCTAGACTCTCCCCTTAGAAAAGGTTATGAGGAGAAGGCAGGAGAATGGGGTTGAGAGGGAGAGATAGATCAGTCGAATACACATTAATGGCCTGATTGTAATCACGTATTGTCTTTCCGCTGACTGGTTAGCACGCAACAAAAGCTTTTCACTGTACCTCGGTACACGTGACACTAAACTGAACTGAACTGAAATGGTCCAGCAGACTCAATGGGCCGAATGGCCTAATTCTACACCTGTGTCTTACCATGTCAAACCCTGGCGCTGTGAGGCAGCAATTCTACCGCTGCACCGCCTTAGAGCCAAGGACCAGAGGCAACAACTTCAGAATGAAAGGGCGTCCTTTTAGGAAGGTGACGAGGAGGAGAATCTTTAGTCGAGAGGGTGGTGAATCTGTGGAATTCATTGCCACAGACGGCTGTGGGGGCAAAGTCAAAGGATATTTTAAAGTGGGGTTGAACCACAGAACCCTTCTTCAGACTGAAGGGTCCCGACCCGAAACGTCGCCCATTCCTTCTCTCCAGCGACGTCCCGCTGAGTTACTCCCGCATTTTGTGTCTACCTTCGGTGTAAACCAGCATCTGCAGTTCCTTCAAGGGAAGGCAGAGCCCACAATGGCCCATTGTTGGCTGTGGGGAAGGTGATAACGAGGTGATACAAACTGAAACTCAGCAGAACGACAGTGAAACTAGTGTGACGAAACCAGCATCTGCAGTTCCTTCCTAGTCGTTGTACTAGTTTCGCTGTCGTTCTGCTGAGTTTCAGTTCGTATCACTTCGTTATCACCTTCCCCACAGCCAACAATGGACCATTGAGGGCTCTGCCCTTCCTTGATCATCATTGCTGTCCTTTTGCATATCGTTCATTAATTTGTTCTCCGCACCTTGTCATATCTCTCAGTTCCCTCTCCCCTGGGTCCCGACCTGAGACGTCACCCATTCCTTATCTCCAGAGATGCTGCCTGACCCGCTGAGTTACTCCAGCTTTTTGTGTCTACTTCCCCACACAATATTAGTTAACTTCGTTAACCTTCTCGTTTTTCTGCCTTCACCAGGAACTGAACACCTTTCGAGCAAAGTGCAGTCTTCTCTTTCACTACGATTGGATCAGTATCCCACTCGTGTACACTCAGGTGAGGTCACGTTCAAAAACTCGATCCACGCAACGGTAGAGTCACTGGCTCACAGACTGGCACAGGTCTGTAGGTTAATAAGCGAGTTCGGTATTCCGAAAAACGCAAGGAATCATGGGATTTGTCAAAGGTCATTCGTGATAAAGAAAAAATGAACGAAACGCTGGCTGTGTAAACTGTGTATAAATTCTTATCTTTATTCACGATTTATGTGTAAAAATATATTTAATCTGAGGAACAGGGGGTGCCAGGTTGCGGGAGAGCGGGGTGTAACAGCGAGAGATAGAGGGGCAGATGCGAGTGGGAGACAGCGGGAGAGACGGGACCGGCGGAGAGACATTCTCGGCAGCTGACGGTCCGCTAATGTGCCGCCACTGCTCTGGGCCAGTGACCCGTCAGTCCAGGGTCACCGCGGACATCTCCGGCCATCCCCGGACAGGGATGGGACACGCGGGAGGAGACGGGGACAGTCTCGTGGAAATTCAACAGCATTTGCCGCGCCGGAGACCGGGTTCAATCCTGACTGTGGATGAAACGCAGGTTCATATACATGCATCAGCTCAGCTGCCGAGAATGTTTATCGCGAGTGACCTGTGACCTGGGCATGCGCAGTCGGAATACCGAACTCACTTATTGGCTTGATACACAGGAAAACAGACTATTATCTAAATGGAGGCCGATTAGGAAAAGGGGAGATGCAGCGCGACCTGGGTGTCATGGTACACCAGTCATTGAAAGTAGGCATGCAGGTGCAGCAGGCAGTGAAGAAAGCGAATGGTATGTTAGCTTTCATAGCAAAAGGATTTGAGTATAGGAGCAGGGAGGTTCTACTTCAGTTGTACAGGGTCTTGGTGCGACCACACCTGGAGTATTGCGTACAGTTCTGGTCTCCAAATCTGAGGAAGGACATTATTGCCATAGAGGGAGTGCAGAGAAGGTTCACCAGACTGATTCCTGGGATGTCAGGACTGTCTTATAAACAAAGACTGCATAGACTCGGTTTATACTCTGTAGAATTTAGGAGATTGAGAGGGGATCTTATAGAAACGTACAACATTCTTAAGGGGTTGGACAGGCTAGATGCAGGAAGATTGTTCCCGATGTTGGGGAGGTCCAGGACAAGGGGTCACAGCTTAAGGATAAGGGGGAAATCCTTTAGGACCGAGATGAGAAGGACTTTTTTCACACAGAGAGTGGTGGGTCTCTGGAACTCTCTGCCACAGAGGGTAGTTGAGGCCAGTTCATTGGCTATATTTAAGAGGGAGTTAGATGTGGCCCTTGTGGCTAAGGGGATCAGAGGGTATGGAGAGAAGGCAGGTACGGGATACTGAGTTGGATGATCAGCCATGATCATATTGAATGGCGGTGCAGGCTCGAAGGGCCGAATGGCCTACTCCTGCACCTAATTTCTATGTTTCTATATGTAAGTTGTCCCCAGTGTGTGTAGGATAGTGTTAATGTGCGGGGATCGCTGGTCTGTGTGGACCTGGTGGGCAGAGGGCTGTATCGCTAAATTAAACAAAACTAATCATCCGTCGAACTTGGCCATAAAAGTCTTCACCCTCCCTCTTCACCCAATTGGGAAAGATATCCCAGGGAAGAGTTAACATCTTTCATAGAGCATAAAGCTTACAACAGGCTCTTCGGCCCAACATGTCCATGACAGAATGTGATACCAGGTTAAACTAATCCACAAAGATAGACACAAAAAACTGGAGTAACTCAGCGGGTCAGGCAGCATCTCTGGAGAGAAGGAATGGGAGACGTTTCGGGTCGGGACCCTTCTTCAGGGTCAGGGCAGAGGGAAACGAGAGATATAGACAGCGATATGGAGAGATGCAGATCAAATAAATGAAAGATCTGCAAAAAAGGAAAGGTGGAGCCCACAATGGTCCATTGTTGGTTGTGGGACAGGACATAATGACAGTGAAACGCAAGCGGATGACAATGAAACTAGTTTCATGTCTAGAGGCAGCAACTCTACCGCTGCACCACCGTGCCGCACAGTGGGTGGGATAGAACGTGTGAATGGCCTGACATCAGTGGTGGGGAAGATGCTGGAGTCAATTATAAAAGATGAGATAGCCGCACATTTGGATAGCAGTAACAGGATCGGTCCGTGTCAGCATGGATTTACGAAGGGGAAATCATGCTCGACTAATCTTCTGGAATTTTTTGAAGATGTAACTAGGAAAATGGACAAGGGAGAGCCAGTGGATGTAGTGTACCTGGACTTTCAGAAAGCATTTGATAAGGTCCCACATAGGAGATTAGTGGGTAAAATTAGGGCACATGGTATTGGGGGTAGAGTGCTGACATGGATAGAGAAGTGGTTGGCAGACAGGAAACAAAGAGTAGGGATTAACGGGTCCCTTTCAGAATGGCAGGCAGTGACTAGTGGGGTACCGCAAGGCTCGGTGCTGGGACCGCAGCTATTTACAATATACATTAATGATTTGGATGAAGGAATTAAAAATAACATTAGCAAATTTACAGATGACACAAAGCTGGGTGGCAGTGTGAACTGTGAGGAGGATGCTATGAGAATGCAGGGTGACTTGGACAGGTTGGGGGAGTGGGCAGATGCATGGCAGATGAAGTTTAATGCGGATAAATGTGAGGATATCCACTTTGGTGGCAAGAACAGGAAGGCAGATTATTATTTGAATGGTATCAAGTTAGGAAAAGGGGAGGTGCAACGAGACCTGGGTGTACATCACTCACTGAAAGTAAGCATGCAGGTACAGCAGGCTGTGAAGAAAGCCAATGGCATGTTGGCCTTTATAACAAGAATATAGGAGCAAAGAGGTCCTTCTGCAGTTGTACAGGGCCCTAGTGAGACCACACCTGGAGTATTGTGTGCAGTTTTGGTCCCCTAATTTGAGGAAGGACATTCTTGCTATTGAGGGAGTGCAGCGTAGGTTTACAAGGTTAATTCCCGGGATGGCGGGACTGTCGTATGCTGAGAGAATGGAGCGGCTGGGCTTGTAATCACTGGAATTTAAAAGGATGAGAGGGGATCTTATAGAAACATATAAAATTATTAAGGGTTTGGACGCACTAGAGGCAGGAAACATGTTCCCGATGTTGGGGGAGTCCAGAACCAGGGGCTACAGTTTAAGAATAAGGGGTCGGCCATTTACAACTGAGGTGAGGAAAAACTTTTTCACCCAGAGAGTTGTGAATCTGTGGAATTCCCTGCCTCAGAAGACAGTGGAGGCCGATTCACTGGATGCATTAAAACGAGAGTTAGATAGAGTTCTTAGGGCTAGCGGAATAAAGGGATATGGGGAGAAGGCAGGAACGGGGTACTGATTGTGGATGATCAACCATGATTATATTGAATGGTGGTGCTGGCTCGAAGGGCTGAATGGCCTCCTCCTGCACCTGTTGTCTATGTATCCACGTATGTAACGAGTGATCGCAGGTCGGCGCGGTCTCGGTGGGCGGAAGGGCTTGTTTCCGCGCTGTGTCTCTAAACTACAAGGATCACACTCCGCTGACGCCGCCTTCGCCGTTAACCCCATCCCCGGTGTCGGCAGGTGGTGACCATCGCAGTCTACAGCTTCTTCCTCACCTGTCTGATCGGCCGGCAGTTCCTGGACCCTGCCCAAGGCTACGCTGGCCACGACATCGACCTGTACATCCCAGTCTTCACCCTGCTACAGTTCTTCTTCTACGCCGGCTGGCTCAAGGTGAGTGCCCCCTGTGAAACCCCGTGTGGCCTGGTAGCCCTGTGGCCGTTTGACCTGGTAGCCCAGTGGCCAGTTGTCCTGGTAGCCCAGTGGCCAGTTGTCCAGTGTCCAGTGTCTTGGTGGCCCAGTGTCCTGGTAGTCCAGTGTCCTGGAAGCCCAGTGTCCAGTGTCCTGGTAGCCCAGTGTCCAGTGTCCTGGTAGCCCAGTGTCCTGGTAGTCCAGTGTCCTGGAAGCCCAGTGTCCAGTGTCCTGGTAGCCCAGTGTCCTGGTAGTTCAGTGTCCTGGAAGCCCAGTGTCCAGTGCTGAATGTCCAGTGGTCCAGTGTCTTGATAGCCAGTGTCTTGATAGCCGAGTGTCCAGTGTCTTGGTAGCCCAATGTCCAGTGTCCTGGTAGCCCAGTGGCCAGTGTCCTGGAAGCCCAGTGTCCAGTTGTCCAGTGCTGAGTGTCCAGTGGTCCAGTGTCTTGATAGCCGAGTGTCCAGTGTCCAGGTAGCCCAGTGTCCAACTAGTTAAATTCAAGTTATAATTGCCACATGTGCTAAGGTACATTGTATAACTCCTCCCCGTTCTGACGTGGGGTAGACTGACTATTCCCCCCCCCCCCCCTCCCCAATCTTCGCCCATCCCCAGTCCTGGACTTCCCGCTGGTCACTTTAATTTCACGTTACATGCGCCTCGTGTTTGATGACTGTTAGTGGACCAATTTCCCTCCTGGGACAATTAACGATCTATCGTATCGTTCAGCGAAAAGCTCTTTTTGTTGCGCGCTGTCCAGTCAGCGGCAAGACTTACGTGATTACAACCGCGCTGTCCACAGTGTCCAGACACACGATAAAGGGAATAACGTGAATAAAGTGCCAGGTGAAATCCAGCAAAGTCCGATCAAGGATAGTCCGAGGGTCTCCAATGAGGTGGATAGTGGTTCAGCTCCGCTCTCTAGTTGTGGTAGGATGGTTCAGCTGCCTGATAACAGCTGGGAAGAAACAGTCTCTGCATCTGGAGGTGTGATCAGTCCCAGTACGGTGCGTAGAGCAAAGGGGAAGATACAGAGTGCAGGAAATAGTTCTCAGCATTGTAGCGCATCAGTTCCACAGACAAAGTCCAATGTCTGCGATGGGGTAGCGGTGAATGGGACGGTACCCTGGCTTATGGAAGATGACAATGATGTCACATTGAGGTCTAATTGTGGATCGGGGTTTGTTAACGCTGCCGTGCGCCCTCTCGCTACACACGCGTGTATCCGCACCCATTCAGAGTGAGGTTCCCCGACAACACGTCCCTTTACAGTGGAGATAGGCCCAAAATGCTGGAGTAACTCAGCGGGTCAGGCAGCATCTCTGGATGGGAATCTCTGTGCGTGGGGATGGGGGGGGGGGGGGGGGCACTACAGCCAGTCCCACGTTGGCTCACTTGCCCCACACTTCAAAGACGTGCAGATTTGTAAGTAACTGGTAAATTGTCCCTAGTGTGTCGGATGTAGCAATGTTACAAAATTTTGAGATTTAAAAAATCAAGTCTGCAATTTATCCCATCAGATAAAGCATAAAAAGAAGTTTAATTTGACACCTAATTCACTTTCATATCTTCAGTATTAAGAAAGTTATGGCCATTTTCATACTCGGAAATTAGCATCTTGTTCCCCATTGCCTTTCAATTGACTTAACTCAAAAGCTGTGATCTAGAACAGTTAAAAGCCCATAACTTTCTTAAAAATTAAGAGAACTCAATGAAATCTCCAGTTATTATAGATTGAAGCATTCTGAAACAAATATGAAACAATCTTACTTGGATGACCTGAAATTAAAGCATATAATTAGTTAGTTATCTAATTGTAGCTAATTACAAAATTCAATGAGTAGATCTAAACATCTATCCATTTCTTAAGAAAAGATAAACTTTTTTTAAATTGCCTAAGTGTCCAAATAACATTCACACAATAATCCACAATATAACATAATTTTTAAATCTCATTTTCATGAATTTCTGGGCCAAATGGAAGGAATTTAGTGTTTAATTCCTGTAAATTAATGGCCATTTAAATCAACTAGCGAGTGGGTTTTAGTGGAATGCGGTGGATTGGAACGTTGCGGTTAGCGGTGAAGTCGGGAGGAAAAATGCAGCCGGTGCATACATTTTTTTTTGTCCCCTTTTCGCAACATGAAAATGTGATTAAAGCCTTCCTAAAAACCAAGTTTTTATGTAAAAATAAACTGTAGCTTATTTTATCGCCTACCTTAGGTCCGTTCTGCTGTCGGCGTTCAGAGCTTTAGAAGATGATTTTTAAACTGCTCTAGTTAATAAATAATCTAGCGTAATTTAAAAATACCTTTATGAATGAAATGTCGGAGCGATTTCTCTTTAGCGACGAAATCGCCCGACATGGATCGACTTGGACTGCCTAGAAAAAATTGGCATTTTAAACCCGCCCCCCTCTGAAAGGCGCCAAAGTCGCGCACACGGGGAGCAGCAGAACTGCAGCGCTGCTCAAGGTAGGTATTGTAACATACCTATCGGATGGTGCTGGTGTACGGGGTGATCGCTGGTCAGCGCAGAGACGGTGGGCCTGTAGTTCCCAGCTCGCGAAAACTAATTGGAGAAAAAGTACGCCCACGGGCTGGATGTTTCCGGGTTAGGAGCCGGATCCGGCCTGCGGGCCGTAGGTTGGCGACTCCTGTCCTCGATGTGAGGCCTCATTGTGTCCACCGCACGCCCCCCCCCCTCCGTGTTTGTCTGACATCTCCAGATCTGTCTGACGGGAAGCCTTTGATTACAGGTGGCCGAACAACTGATAAATCCCTTTGGAGAAGACGATGATGATTTTGAAACAAACCGTTTGATCGACAGGAACTTTCAGGTATTGGTGGTGGCTGGCAAAGAGCTTTCAGTGTGGGTGGTGCCTCCACTTCTGCAGAGGCACCACCGGATATTGGGCATTGCAGCTGTGTGTGCGTTGCGTTTCCAGCTCGGAAGATGAGCAGAAGTGCGGTGGGGCACACTCATGCTGTGAATTGTCACGGCTCTTTTGCCCTTAGTGGATCTGCAAACCCAGGCATCTAGAACTGGGACACGGCCTCCATGAACTGCCAATAACAGCAAACTGGTTAGTTTGGAGATACAACGTGGAAACAGGCCCTTCGGCCCACTGAGTCCGTGCCCACCTGCAACCCCTGTCCACAAGTACCTTACACGCTAGGGACAATTGGCGGCATTCAGAAGCCAATTATTAACCTTCAAACTTGTACACCTTTGGGTTATGGGAGGAAACCGGAGCACCAGGAGGAAACCCACGCGGTCACGGGGAGAACGTGCAAACTCCGTACAGACAGCACCCATAATCGGCCCACCGAGCCCGTGCCGGCCAGCGATCCCCGCGCACACTAACACTATCCTACAAACACACACTGGGGACAATTCACATTTACACCAAAGCCAGTTCATTTACAAATTTGCATGTCTTTGGAGTGTGGGGGGTGGGTGGTGGGGGTGGGGGGCGAATGGAGATTCTTTGCTGCCTGTCTCTCTCCCCCCCTCGCCCCCACTGCTAGGCTCAGTTGCTGTGTCCCTCTCTTGCAGGGATGCATTGTGGGGGGGGAGGGGGGGGGGGGTTGCCTGTCTCTCCTCCCCTCGCCCCCACTGCTAGGCTCAGTTGCTGTGTCCCTCTCTTGCAGGGATGCATTGTGTGTGTGGGGGGGGGGGGGGTTGCCTGTCTCTCGCCCCCACTGCTGGGCTCAGTTGCTGTGTCCCTCTCTTGCAGGGATGCATTGTGTGGGGGGGGGTTGCCTGTCTCTCGCCCCCACTGCTAGGCTCAGTTGCTGTGTCCCTCTCTTGCAGGGATGCATTGACTGTAGCTGTGACTGTTGCATACAGGTGTCAATGATGGCGGTGGATGACATGTATCAGGACCTGCCCCTGATGGAGAGAGACCGCTACTGGGACGAGTCCAACCCCCGGCCACCCTACACTGCCGCCACTGTGTTTGTCTTGCAGAAGCCGTCCTTCCAGGGATCCACGTTCGACATGACGTGAGTCTGCGGGATGCGGTAGCGTGGGGCTCGGTCTAAACCCTGGAACCCCGTGTAGAACCAGTCCGACCCAGGCTAGAACCCACCCTAACTCGTCCATTGTAACCCTAAAGGGCCTGTCCCACCAGCATGCAACTCCATGCGATGAACGCGATCAAACTAGAAGCGGGGGCCGCGCGGAGGTCGGGTGATCCCCTGTACAGGGCCGTTCCCACCAGCATGCGCCTGCATGCGGCAAGCGCGACCAAACCGGCAGCGAGGGCCGCGCGGAGGTCGAGTGAGTGGCGCAACGCGGCGCAAAGTGAGGCGAACTTGGAGCGAAGTCTTAAAGGTAAGTTCGCCAGGACAGAGAGGGGCACACAGAGAGGGTCACGGAGCCACACACAGAGAGGGTCACGGAGGCACGATGTCGGGGCGGTGTGTAATGCGTCGAGGCGACTGTGAGCCGACAAGCCGTTGCCGCGCGGAATTTTTGAACATAGTCAGTTTTTCGGAGCCCCGCGCAATGTCGGGACGAACTCCGCACAATTCCGCACGGCCCCGCGACGCCGGACGGCTCAAGCGACCACGTTAGGTCGCGCTCATCGCATGGAGTTGCATGCTGGTGGGACAGGCCCTTAACCCAGTGTTAACTCCGTCCAACCTCATCAACGCCTTCAATAGTGTCACCTTTGATCTGTGTTTTCACACCTTACATTGGGGATGATCAGCCACGATCACATTGAATGGCGGTGCTGGCTCGAGGGGCCGAATGGCCTCCTCCTGCATCTATTGTCTACTTTAATATCTCTGTCTCCCACTCCCCCGACTCTGTCTGAAGAAGGATCTCGACCCGAAACGTCGCCCATTCCTTCTCTCCAGAGACGCTGCCTGTCCCGCTGAGTAACTCCAGCATTTTGTGTCGATCTTCGACTTGTCCTGTCCTGTCCAACACTGTCGCTGTGACCCAGTGCTGAACCCATGTCAACCTGTCCAGGAATAGAAACATAGAAACATAGGAGATAGGTGCAGGAGGAGGCCATTCGGCCCTTCGAGCCAGCACCGCCATTCAATGTGATCATGGCTGATCATCCCCAATCAATAACCAGTGCCTGCCTTCTCCCCATACCCCCTGATTCCACCAGCCACTACCTAACTCTGTAATGTAACTCTGTGACCGACACAGAGAGCTGGAGGAACTCAGCGGGTCAGTCAGCATCTGTGGAGAACACGGACAGGTGACGAATTGGGTCTAGACCCTTCAGACTGATTGGGGGGGGGGGGGTAGGGGAGACTGGACACGAGGAAAGACCAGGACAGGCACCAGATGACCACAGACAGGGGTGTTCAAGAAGGAACTGCAGATGCTGGAAAAATCGAAGGTCGACAAAAATGCTGGAGGAACTCAGTGGGTGAGGCAGCATCTATGGAGCGAAGGAATAGGTCCTTCCCCCCCCATAGATGCTCCATTTCTCCAGCATTTTTGTCCACCACAGACAGGTAGATAACCCTGACCCAGCGTTTAACCCTGTCCTAACCTGGCCCATTGTAAACCCTGACTGAATCTGTGACGTCCAATACATCCTCTGCTACGGGATCCTCGGCAGGCCGGGCAGCATCCATGCAGGGAGAGCAACCATGGACTCTGCTTCTCCCTCTATGGACGCTGCAAGACCTTTGTGCATTTCCAACGGTTCATTGCAGGTTTCCCGAGTCTGCAACAGTTTAATATATATTTGGCTAAGTTGGGCATGGTTGGAATTAGACCGGGACAGAGAGAGGGGGGGAGGGTGGGGGGGGGGAGATGGAACGGAGACAGCGCATGCCCGCCCACCAGGTCTGTCCCCACCACCAGCCCACACCGTTCCTGCACAAGTCCTATTTCCCCCACATCCCCATCACCTGACGGGGCAATTAATTACAGAACCTGATTAACCTGCAAACCCGCACGTCTTTGGGATGTGTGGGGGAGAACGTACAAACTCCGCACAGTCAGCGCCCCGAGTCGGGATCGAACCCGGGTCTTGGGCGCCATGAGGCAGCAACTCTACCGCTGCGCCACCAGTTATTGGCAAGAAGGTAGACGCAGAAAGCTGGAGCAACTCAGCGGGACGGGCAGTATCTCGGGAGAGAAGGAACGGGTGACGTTTCGGGCCACCTTGTCCCACGGAGCGAGTTCATTCCAAGAGCTCTCCCGAGTTTAAAAAAAAATCGAACTCGGGGTGAGCACGGAGAATGAACGTAGCGGGTACGTCGGAGCTCGGGGACGTCTCTTAGCGGCTCGTAACGCTAACGGCAGGTACTCGGGAAGACTCGCTAACGGCAGGTGAGCTCGGGAAGACTCGTGAAGATTTTTCAACGTGTTGAAAAATGTCCACGAGAGCCCCGAGTACCGTAAATCTCCGAGTTTGAATCGGGGCAAACTCGGGAGAGAGAGCTCTTGGAATGAACTCGTACCGTGGGACAGGGGTTAAACTGTTTGCGCGCCGTGTCTCTGAACTAAACTATGAATTGTGGCCCATCTTAACCGCACTCCCTCTGCTCCAGAATCTCCAAAGACGACATGCACTTTCAGCCGATGGAGGAGATCGAGGAGATGACGGAGGAGGGGAATTCCCAGCACGTGCGACTGTTCAGCCGCCTGCTGCCGGCCGCTCCCTCGCCCTCTGCGGCCACCACCGCCCAGCGTCCGTCCCGGCCGTTCCACCTGCTGAAGCGCCGCACCAGCGTGTCGTCGGACGCCTCCATGTACAGCTGCCTCTGCCAGGACACCCAGTCCACCGTGTGCTCCTGCGGGCCTTACAGCGAGCACAAGCCCCTCGCCCAGATACACTTCCTGTCCGAGGACCCCAGGCCGCGACGCACGGAGCCGGCGGGGAACTTTGCCCGAGTGGGCGAGGGGGTGGAGACCCTCAGATTGGACCCGGGGAGCGGAGAGGGAGAGGGAGAGGGAGATGGAGAGGGGGCTCCTCGGTGCTTAATGGAGGAAGAGATAGTCCTCGCCTCTCCATTATCCACCGTCAATATGTCCGAGGTTGGGAGGGACCTGATCTCCTACAGTTCTGATGCTGGGAGATTGGGTTCCCAGGAGATCCTGGGCTCCAGTTGCCAGTCTATCCCGGGCTCCGGGTCGCTGCAGAGAAGGTGTCGGCAGTCGGCCAGCGAGTCGCCAGCGCCCGTCCTCGCCGACGTCTCCTCCTCGCCAGAGGGCGCTCACACCTATCGGGGCACCCGCACCCTGCACCACCCGGTCCTGTCCCTGTCGCCCGCGGTGGAGGAGGCGGGGGAGAAGGCGGACTGGCCCGGGGTGGCCACCCGCTCCCTACGCGGGGACGGGGCCCAGGACAAGAGGAGCGGCCTGCTCGTCCCAGAGACCCTGCCCCTCAACGGCGTGGAGGGCGACCATTGAAGCCCAGCCCACCCGCCCCGGGTGCCCGAACCGCCTGCCCCGTCCACCACTGCCCACCGTGTGGCAGCAACGAGCAAGTAGACCCGTGGCCACCAGCCGGCGCTCAGCCTCACAGCCCACCCTGGCCATCTCCAATCTCTCGCAGTCTGAAGAAGGGTCTCCGCCCAAAATGTTGCCTATCTCCTACGCTCCGTAGATGCTGCTGCACCCGCTGAGTTTCTCCGGCACTTTTGTCTACCTTCAATTTTCCAGCATCTGCAGTTCTTTCTTAAAAACTCCAATATCTCCCCGTGTCTACAGAAGGTCACCCATCGATGCCCCCCAGGGACGCTGTCTGCCCCCCCCCCCCCCCCCGAGTTACTCTAGCACTTTGTGTGTTTCTCTGCAAGATTCCAGCACCTGCAGTTTCTGATGTGTGTGTGTGTGTGTGTGTGTGTGTGTGTGTGTGTGTGTGTGTGTGTGTGTGTGTGTGTGTGTGTGCGCATTATGTTTGCTTGCGTGTGTGCATCGTGTGTGTGTGTGTGTGCGCGTGTATGTGTGTGTGAGTGCATTGTGTGTGAGTGCATTGTGTGCGTGCGTGTGTTTATTTTGTGTGTGTGTGCGCGCGTGTGTGTGCATGTGCGTGTGAGTGCATTGTGTGCGTGCGAGTGCATTGCGTGCGTGTGAGTGCATTGCGTGCATGTGAGTGCATTGCGTGTGTGTGTGCATGTGCGTGTGAGTGCATTGCGTGCGTGTGCATGTGCGTGCATTGTGTGCGCGTGCGTGTGTGTGCATCGTGTGTGTGCATGTGTGCATCGTGTGTGTGTGTATGTGTGTGTATCGTGTGTGTGCGTGCATGTGCGTACATGTGTGCATCGCGTGCGTGTGTGTGCATGTGCGTGTATCGTGTGTGCGGGTGTGCATCGTGTGTGCATCGTGTGTGTGCGTGCATTGTGTGTGTGCGTGCATCGTGTGTGTGCGTGTGCGTCGTGTGTGTGCATCGTGTGTGTGCATGTGTGTGTATCGGTGTGTGTGCGTGTGTGCGTCGCGTGTGTGTGTCGTGTGTGTGCGTTGTGTGTGTGAGTTGTGTGTGTGCGTCGTGTGTGTGCATCGTGTGTATCGTGTGCGTGTGTGCGTCGTGTGTGTGCATCGTGTGTGTGCGTGCATGTGTGCATCGTGTGTGTGCATGTGTGTGTATCGTGTGTGTGCGCGTCGTGTGTGTGCGTCGTGTGTGTGCGCGTCGTGCGTGTGCGTCATGTGTGTGCGTTGTGTGTGTGCATTGTGTGTGTGCATGTGCGTGTATCGTGTGTGTGTGTGTGCGTGTGTGCATCGTGTGACACTGCTGCGCAGCTCGCATCAGGCCAAGGTTAATGCTCACATTTGCCGGTTGTGGACATCAGCATTCACCAAAGACTGACAGAGCAGGCAGCAGTGAAATATACTCCAAAACTCAGACCTCAGCGGTAGACTGTGTAGATATTGTAGACTCTGGCAGTCTGAATCTCGGTGAAACGACTGCGGGCACCTCCACCCTGTCACACTAAGTTCGCTCTGTTTGCCGTTTGGGTTTGGGCCGTTTTTTTGACCTCGGAGATACAGCAGGGAAACGGGCCCACTCACACTATCCTACAATGTACAACTTTACCGAAGCCAATTGAACTACAAACCCACGTCTTTTGGAGTTTGGGAGGAAGCCGGAGCACCCGGAGAAAACCCACGCGGGTCACGGTGAGAACGTAAAACTCCGCACAGACAGCACCGGTGGTCGGGATTGAACCCGCCGCTGTGAGGCAGCAACTCTACCGCTGCGCCTGCCGTCCTACAACGAGAGTTGTCGTCTTGTTTTGCACAAAGATAAGTCCACGGCTGCCTTTAATAGTCCTGCGTCAAACGTCAAGAGAAGGACAAGGCGGACAGATGTTGGATCAGGGCTGCATTCGCTCCAAGCCACTCGATAAACCACTGGGCGGATGAGATGAGATGAAACATTTCTTCGCCCCGCTCTGTTGGTTTGCGCTTGGATGCCCGCATCGTCCCTCTCCAAACACGGTCCACAGACGCTGCCCGTCCCGCTGAGTCACTCCAGCATTTTGTGACTATCTCCAGTGTAAACCAGCATCTGCAGTTCCTTCCTTCACGGTTCAGAGGAGACCGATAGTGTTGGCAGAGGCTTCTGTGGCGCATGGACAGACTATGTTTCAAAGCCCATTGCCGTCTGCTTCACCCGTGCAGTAGCCCAGCGCACCCGGCCGGCGGTGTAGCCTCCCCAAAGAGGCGAAAGGAAGCTGGAGGCGTGGGTCAAGTTGCTGACAGTCGCGTTCTACCAGTTTTTGATAGGAAAAAAACGGCAGAGGTTTTTAAAATCTTTTTCCAGTGTTTGGTAGAAAATTAAATCATTGACTCCCCCTCCCATATAATTTGGAAACTGGTCCAGAATTTAAAAAGTGGGTCCATTAAAGTTTTATTTACACTGGATCAGGAACACCTGGAATGTAAACATCTGTGCAAATGAGGACATTTGGCCCATCAGGTCTAGGCTAGCTAGGAGGCGTGTGGGACAAGTTTTGTACACAGTGGGTGGTGGGTGCATGGAACACTTTGCCAGACTGTTGGATGTGCAGGGAATGGAAGGTAATTAATTACTTTGTACCATTCTCAGTGCCCTTTATGTGGAGACTATTCGCATACCGTGGGTACGATGCAAGCAAGGAATCTCATTGCGACTAGTCACATGTGACGTGATTCAATGGAAGGCTATTGATTATGTGGAGGCAGATAAGTAATGATCTCGGCATCATGTTTGGCATGGACATTGTGGGCTGAAGGGCCAGCTACTGTCCTGTTCTATGTTTAAGGGAAGACAAAGCCTTAATTGTCATTAAGAGTAGTCCTTCAGGAATGCATAAATTAGCTGCGAGCACAAACTGAAAACCTGGAATTAAATGTAGCTGCGGTAAATGTAATCAAAGTGCTCCAAACCGAATCCACCTGCCTGAGTGTTCACGTGGCAAGCCCACATAATCTGCTGTACGTAGTGTTTGTAAACGACCAGATCACACACAGTTGATGGACAGTGGACTTCCATTGACATTTCACGCTTCCCCCAATTTAATCAATTAATTTAAGTCAACTAACATTGGAAACCAGTGGCAAGATCCCTTGTTCAAGAAGGAACTGCAGATGCTGGAAAATCGAAGGTAGACAAAAATGCTGGAGAAACTCAGCGGGTGCGGCAGCATCTATGGAGCGAAGGAGATAGGGTTGAAGAAGGGTCTCGACCCGAAACGTTGCCCATTTCCTTCGCTCCATAGATGCTGCCTCGCCCGCTGAGTTTCTCCAGCATTTCTGTCTACCCACAAGATCCTTTGCAGGGTTCGTCTTATTGAGGAAGGACGATGGACCTGCAGTCTCTGGGAGCCAGCCCACTGTACTACAAGATGGCACTGTTCACCCGATCCACCAACATTAGCAGGGTTGATCAGAGCAGATAGAACAGCACAGCACAGGGTCAGGCCCTTTGGCCCACAATGTCTGTGCTGAACATGATGTCACGACCAACTGCACATGATCCATATCCCTCTATTCCCTGCATATCCATGTGCCTATCCAAATCCTCTCAAACATCACTGTTGTATCCAAAGACACTGGAGCGCAAACTGATGAAACCAAAGATCGTAGAAGGCTTAGACCACTCCTGCAAAATCCAATGGACTGACGTGGATTAAACTGCGCGCGGCATAATCGATGCGGGAGTCTTATTCCCAAAATGGCGGAGGTTCTGCTCCGTTGCGTACTACAGGCCAGTCCATTGGATTTTTGCAGGAGTGGTCTATCTTAGCCTTCTATGATCTTTGGTTGTATCTGCCTCAACCACCACCCAATTGGTAAAAAAACCTGCCCCACTCATCTCCTTTAAACTTTGCCCCTCTCACCTTAGAGCCATGCCCTGTCTGTCCGAACCTGCTACGCTATGACAGAACTTTATTTGTCCCAGGTGGGAAATTGGTCTGCCAACATTCATAAAACACAACACGATACATGGAGCATTACATTAAAGTGACAAGTGGAAAGTCCAGGATAGGGGATGTGCAAAGATTTACGAGCATGGGGGTAGGGGTAGGGTGGGTGGGGTCATCAGTCTAGCCCTCGACAGAAGGTGGAAGGAGTTGTACAGGAGTTGCCAAGACCCATTCTTACCTGCCTGCTTTGAATCCCTCTGCTCCCTACATCCTCATGTGCCTATCCAAATCCTCTTAAATGCCACCATGGTATCTGCCCCTTCCAACACCCTCTGTGTAAAAACTCTTGCCCCGAACATCTGATTTAAACTTTGCCCCCTGTCACCTAAAAGCTACGCCCTTTGGTATTTGATATTTCCATCCTGGGGCAAAAGGTTCTGCCTGTCCACCTTGTCAATGCCTCTCATAATGTTACTCGATCAGGTCTCCCCTCAACCTGCAGAGAAAATAATCCAAGTCTGCCCCACCTCTCCTTGTAGCAAAAGCCCCTAATCCATGATCATTCTGGTGAACCTCCTCTCCAAATCCTCCACATCCTTCCTATAATTGAACTACAAGGGATATGTGGAGAAAGCAGGAACGGGGTACTGATTTTGGATGATCAGCCATGATCAAATTGAATGGCGGTGCTGGCTCAAAGGACCAAATGGCCTACTCCTGCCCCTATTTTCTATGTTTCAATGTCTATAATGGGGCAACCAGAACTAGACGCTGTACTCCAACGTGGCCTAACTAAACTCCTCTAAAGAGTGTTCGGGGAATATTAATATTCCTTTCAGCGTCCAGATTGGATGGGAGGCGACCGCAAAGGCAGAGCAATTACTGGCTTCAGTGAACATTCCCTCTGAGAACCCACGGCCAGTTGTGCTTTAAGCTCGTTAGATGAAAAGTTGATGATAACATTGGACCATTCTTGAATTCTTACTGATATTTCCGCCGTGCGCCCATTGGATCCATTCTGGCCTGAATTCCTTGGTGAACAAAAATGCCCAAATTTCATTTTTTCCCCCCTGTGTTTGGTAAAAAACATCCCATTAGGAAACTGGCTATCATGCGGTCCAGACTAAAAAAAGTGAGCTTAATATTTGACATTTACATAGGTACAGGAACACCTATGATAAGAATGTAAACATTAGTACTAAGGATGTTGGACTCAACAACGTACTTCCATTTTCGCTTTAAACGACCCGATTGAAGGCAACAACAGACAGAACGACTGGGATGCAATAACACGGACATGGACAACTCGATTCATCACCTACTGCCAGTGCTATTTTTGAAATATCTATGAGGTCGATGTTATCTCTTGTTCTGCACAAGTCCCGGCAGTCTGCTTAAATAAATAAATTATTGAGAAGTGCACGCCGAGTTTTGAATTGTTCTTGCGCAGTGGGTGTGTTTGGGCGTCGCAGGTTAAGCAGATCACTGGCTAGGTCTGAAGAAGGGTCTCGGCCCAAAACGTCACCTTTCCCGAGATGCTGTCTGACCCGCTGAGTTACTCCAGCTATGTGTGTCTATCTTCAACTTCAACCAGCACCTGCAGTTCCATCCTCCACCAGTAATGTTTCACTGTTGTAAAGAATGAATTCTGTTTTCCCCCCCCTCAAGGTTGTTTGGTTCATGCAGTCCAATGGGACAGGGGGACAGAGAATGCCAGATTCATTTAAAGACAGTCATGACCGGGGTTCGATCCAGACTATTGTTGCTGTCTGTTTGGAGTTTGTACGTTCTCCCCGTGACTGCATGGGTTTTCTCCGAGATCTTTCAGTTTCCTCCCAGATGTACGGGCTTGAAGGTTAACTGGCTTAATTGTCCCTTGTGTATGCAGGATCATTTTAATGTGTGGGGATCGCTGGTCGGTGCGGCCTCGGTGGGCTGAAGGCCCTGTTTCTGCGATGTACATCTAAACTAAACTAATCCCCCTTACCCAATTCCAATTCAGTTGGACATCATAAACCAAGATGACACCGTGCTCTGGGATTCTTGTTCACTAAAGTCATGGAAAACAGCTGATTATACTTTAGTCTACAGACACAAAATGCAGGAGTAACTCAGCGGGTCAGACAGCATTGGCGGTGAAGTGACATTTCAGGTCCCAAACCATCGCCTATTCCTTTTCTCGAGATGCTGCCCGACCAGTTACTCCAGCATTTTGTAAAGCAGCATTTGCAGTTCCTCCCTTTACTCGAGTCCAGTTTAGTTTAGAGATTCAGCATGGAAACAGGCCCTTCGGCTCACTGAGTGCAGGCCGACAGCGATCACCCATACCTTAGTTCTATCCCACACACACTGGGGACAATTTACAGAAGCTAAATAACCTACAAACCTGCACGTCTTTGGAGCGTGGGAGGAAACCGCAGCACCCGGAGAAAACCCACGCAGGTCACGGGGAGAACGTACAAACTCCGTACAGACAGCACCTCTAGTCCGGATCAAACCTGGATCGATTTGTGCATTAGTAATCAGTGTCTTAAAAATACAGAGGGTAATGAGGTGTTAGAAATGTGTTGGATTGGATGCCTGGAGTTTAGTTTAGAGATCCAGCGTGGAAACGGGCCCTTCAGCCCATCGAGTATGTGCCGAATAGCGGAATTCTCTGCCACGGAAGGCAGTGGAGGCCAATTCACTGGATGTTTTTAAAAGAGAAACACGGCTAACGGAATCAAGGGCTATGGAGAGAAAGCAGGAACGGGGAACTGATTCTGGGCCATAATCGTATTGAATGGTGGTGCTGGCTCGAAGGGCCGAGTGGCCGACTCCTGCACCTATTGTCTATGTTTCTATGGACAGCGATCACCCCATACACTAGCACTATCCTACACACATTGGGGACGACTGGCCACTTTCACCAAGCCAATTAACCGACAAACCTGTACGTCTTTGGAGTGTGGGAGGAAAGCGGAGAAGTTACAAACTCTGCACAGACAGGACCCGCAGTCAGGATCGAACCCGGGTCTCTGGCACTGTGAGTTGCACCTCTACGCCCTGTGCCGCCTCTTATCAGATGATGAAAGGAGGACCTTTCTGTCGTCCAATTTTATGTGCACTAGCTCGTCTGTGTATCCAAGTACCACAATGGTCGCAAGCACATAGACACACGTTAAATAATATTATCCAATTAATTGACAATACTGTAACCATGCAGAATGCAACAAGGAACTGCAGATGCTGGTTTGTACCAAAGATAGTTACAAAGTCATGAGAGGAATAGATCAGATAAATGCACAGGCTTTTACTCAGAGGAGGGGAATCGTGAACCAGAGGACATTGGTTTAAAGTATTATGCCCCTGTCCCACTTAGGAAACCTGAACAGAAACCTCTGGAGACTTTGCGCCCAACCCAAGGTTTCCGTGCGGTTCCCGGAGGTTTTCGTCAGTCTCCCTAATGGTCGAAAGTGGTTTCTGTTTTAAAAATCGGTAATTTTTTAGTCAAATCCGGTTGCGACGCTAGTTGAAGGTGGTTGCCGGAGGACAAAAACCTCCGGGAACCGCACGGAAACCACTTTCGGCCATTAGGGAGACTGACAAGAACCTCCGGGAGCCGCACGGAAACCTTGGGTGGGGCGCAAAGTCTCCAGAGGTTTCCGTTCAGGTTTCCTAAGTGGGACAGGGGCATTAGGAACCAGAGGGGTAATCTTGTTCACACAAAGGGTAGTGGGTGTATGGAACAAGCTGCCAGAGGAGGTAATTGAAGCGGGGACTATCGAAGTATAAGAAGCATTTAGACAGGTACATGGATAGGATAGGTTTAGAGGGATACGGGCCAAACGCAGGCAGGTGGGGCTATTGTAGAAGGGGCATGTTGGTTGGCATGGGCAAGTTGGGCAGAAGGGGCTGTTTTGTTAACTTTTAAAAAAAAAGTATATATTTCTTCCCTTTGGATATCAGCGTACGACTCCACACATGAACAATTATAATCGCAGGTACAAATCGCCGGAGTAACTCAGCGGGCCAGGCAGCATCTCCAGAGGACATGGATAGGTGACGTTTCACATCAGGGCCCTCCTTCAGACTTTTCAGAGACTTCAGAATCTGAAGATGGGTCCTGACCCTGAACATTAAGTTTGTATTGTCCAAAGCTGCCGCCTGACCCGCTGAGTTACTCCAGCACTCTGCGCTTCATTTTCGGTAAACCAGCATCTGCAGTTCCAAGTGCCTAATAATTAACACATTTCTTATATTTAAAAAGAAAACAGGCAAGTCACCTATTTACACAGATAAAGGACAAAAACTTTATTTAAATTAACAAAAGCAGAACCCATGGGAACTAGACTTGATAAGCCTCTAGTTGGTGAGCTCCGCCAAGCTGCACATATACATTCAATTTGAATACAAACTAAAATAGTGTTGTAGAAGAATTCCGTTTAATGATTGATTTTTGTTCAGTTTTACAGTCTACCCCCTACAGTACTAAGGACGATGCTCACAGCAATAACACTTAAAAATCAATTAGCCAGATAAACTCGTAAAATTCACCTCCGCTAATCATCTAGAGAATCAATTTTAAAAAAAAGTTTAATTTCTTTCGCTATCGGCAGAGGGGGAAAATATCTCATTCAAGGGGAAGGCACATTCCAACACAACCTCGGGGCTGGGCAAACGGCCGTGCTTGATGTTACACGGATGACGCTAGATCCAGGAAGATAAATAGGGTTTTGCCACTTTTGTTTCCCAGTGGCTCTCATTGCCAATCGGACCTACGATTCCTTTTGTAGAATTCGCCAGCGGAACTCAGACGCTCTCTGTATTTCGGCCGGTCTGAGGTACAGATCCCAAGGAGGAACGCGGGGATAGCTGAGGTACTTCAAGTACGACGAGAATTTGTTCCGTCACGAGGGAAACACTGCCCTGGTTTACAATTCCCCCCCCCCCCCCACAGTGCACCCAGTCCAACCTGGGTTGGGGTGAGTGTGCGTGGGAAGGAACTGCAGATCCTGGTTTCGACCGAAGATGGACACAGAGTGCTGGAGTAGCTCAGCGGGTCAGGCAGCATCTCGGGAGAGAAGGAATGGGTGACGTTAAGGGTGGAGATAAGACACAAAAAGTCAGTCAGCCACTGTTGTGGTGGACAGCGGAGAGGGGCTGAGGGCTTTGGTCAGAGTTGGTGAGCGGGGATGACAAAGGAGATGGCGGATCTTGTCAACCACACAGTTGGGTCAGGCCTCCCTCGCCAGATGAAAAGCACGTCTGTGTGTGTGTGTGTGTAGACGCTGCCTGACACACTCAGCACTTTGCTTTTGTTTCCGGCATTCAGCCCCTGCAGAATATTGCTTGCAATTTCCATGATAATCCCCTCAAAGTTGGCCATCACGGCCCCACACAAGAGTGGCAATAGACCAAATCTCCGCTCATTCTCAAATTATCATCTAAACCTTCATCTCCATGGGTGACCGGAGAAGGCTGGACAGGGTGGGTAGGTAGTTGTGGGACATTATGATCACATTAGGAATAGAGTAGTCAGGTTGTGTCGGAAGGAACTGCAGATACTGGTTTAAACCGAAGACAGGCACAAAAAGCTGGAGTAACTCAGCTGGACAGGCAGAGACCCTTCTTCAGTAAAGGAGGGTCTCGACCCAAAACGTCACCCATTCCTCCTCTCCAGAGATGCTGCCTGTCCCGCTGAGTTGCTCCATCCTCTCCTGCCCCGGGGAGAGGAATTCCAAGTTACTGGGCCTGATTTCAGGTCTAGGCTGAAGAAGGGTCTCGACCCGAAACGTCACCCATTCCTCCTCTCCAGAGATGCTGCCTGTCCTGCCCGCTGAGTGACTGTGTCAGGAAGAGTCAGGCTTTTTGGAGTTGCGTTGCGTTGCGTTGAGGTGCTGGAGTTGCGCTTCACACTTGAATGCTGCTCGGACGGGCTACCGCATTATGGACTGCTGCTGCTGCAGCCGCCTGGGGTGCGACCTGCGTGCGTTGGTGGCTTGCCTCTGCTGTGCCAGGAACGACTGCGACTGGCCCGGACCCCGAGACCTCTCCTCCGATACCTTCTGGTGGAGTGCCATCCCCTGTGGAGAAAAGCAGACAGAGTGAAACCTCTCCGCTGTCGACCTCAACAATAACCGGCTCACTGTTTGTGTCCACCTTGACTCAGTGTGAAGAAGCGGCCCGACCCGAAACGTCACCATTCCTTCTCTCCAGAGATGCTTTTTGTGTCTATCTTCAGTTTAAGCCAGCATCTGCAGCATAGAAAATAGGTGCAGGAGCAGGCCATTCGGCCCTTCGAGCCAGCACTGCCATTCAATATAATCATGGCTGATCATCCAGAATCCCGTTCCTGCTTTCCCCCCCATATCCCTTGATTCCGATGGCCCCAACTCTGTCTTGAAAACACCCAGTGAATTGGCCCCCACTGTCTTCTGTGGCAGAGAATTCCACAGATTCACAACTCTCTGGATGAAAACGTTTTTGCTCATCTCAGTCCTAAATGGCCTACCCCTTATTCTTAAACTGTGTGGCTCCTGGTTCTGGACTCCCCCCCCAACGTCGGGAACATTTTTCCTGCATCGAGCCTATCCAATCCCTTAATAATCTTATATTTCTATAAGATATCCTCTCATCCTTCCAAATTACACTGAATGTAAGCCCAGTCAATCCATTCTTTCATATGTCAGTCCCGTCATGGTGGGAATTAACCTGGTGAACCTACGCTGCGCTCCCTCAATAGCAAGAATGAGTGCGTCGGAGGTTCCTTCCTACAAACTTGCCGCAACCCAAATGTTTGGCAGGGTGCAACCCCGTCCAATACATCCTCGCATGTTCCCATCAGTGAGACAGCTTGCGGACTGGGCCAAATAACCACACACACACACACACACACAGCACCAAAAATACCACACACTACGTTCAGCATGATACTTCAATTTGACTGTAGTATAGATTAGTTTAGGGATATAGCGTGGAACCAGGTCCTTTGGTCGACCAACGATCCCCGCACACTAACGCGCCTGTCGCATTAGGCGATTTTTTTAGGCGACAGTCACAGTTGTAGAAGGTCGCCAAAAACCGGCGACTGGACCCCCCCCTCCCCCCTCACGACAATCCACAACAACCTACCACCTAGTCGACGTCAAGCCACCGACAACCGCCGGCCCATTAGAACGTCCACCCACGACAACCGAAGTCTGCCCGCGACACGCTGAGACCCCGTCGGCGACAACTGAGGACGATTCAGTTGCCGGTACCTGCGTAGGTAGTCTCCGATGGAATTCACCGAAGTCAGCACCGGCGACAACCTACACCTCCTGGCGACAGACAACCTGCGACAGCCTCAACGTCAGGAGATGTCAAGCTACGCTCATTGGCGCAACCCACCGTCGCCAAAAATGTTTGAACCTGTAGCGACGACTCTTGGGGCGATGACTCACGACCATACAGGCGACATCCCAGCGACCATGTGGTGGCAGCCTAGTCGCCTAAAAAAAATAGCCGCGGGGTGATGCCTGTATGGTCGTGAGTATGGTCCAAAGAGTCGTACCTTTTTCTGGATTTTCAACACGTTGAAAAATTTCGGCCACCTGCTGTGGCTACGGCGGGTGCCGGCAAGTCGCCCCAAAAAAAAAAATAGCATAAGTGGAACAGGCCCCAAACACGACCCTGCACACGCCAGGGACAATTATCAAATTTACCGAAGCCACCCGGGGAAAACCCACGCAGGTCACGGGGAGAACGTGCAAGCTCCGTACTGACAGCGCACGTAGTCAGGATCGAACCCGGGCAGCAACACTACCCCTGCACTACCCTGTCACAGAACGGTGAAAGAAAAGTGTCTTTTGTACCGTTTTCTATGGAATTTTCTGTAGAATTCTCTGCCACAGAAGGTAGTTGAGGCCAGTTCATTGGCTATATTTAAGAGGGAGTTAGATGTGGCCCTTGTGGCTAAAGGGATCTGGGAGTATGGAGAGAAGGCAGGTACAGGATACCGAGTTGGATGATCAGCCATGATCATATTGAATGGCGGTGCAGGCTCGAAGGGCTGAATGGCCTACTCCTGCACGTATTGTCTATGTTTCTAACGGAACTTTGCTCAGAGTCAATGGATAAAATCGTATTTCAATCAAAAGTTATTGAAGGTTCGTTGAAGATCGGTCTGAAGGAGAGTCTCAATCCTAAACATCATCTATTCAGGGCCTGTCCTACCAGCATGCAACTCCATGCGATGAGCGCGACCTAACGTGGTCGCATGAGCTGTCCGGCGTCGCGGGGCCGGTCCCACTTCGATCGCCGGAGCCGTGCGGAATTCGTCCCGACACCGCGCGGGGCTCCGGAAAACTAACTATGTTCGAAAATTCCACGCGGCAACGGCTTGTCGGCTCGCAGTCGCCTCGACGCATTACACACCGCCTCGACGTCGTGTCTCCGTGAACCTATCTGTAGGTGCCTCCGTGACCCTCTCTGTGTGTGGCTCCGTGGCCCTCTGTGTGTGTGTGCCTCTGTGCCCCTCTCTGTGTGCCCCTCTCTGTCCTGGCGAACTTAACTAAGACTTCGCTCCAAGTTCGCCTCACTTTGCGCCGCGTTGCGCCACTCACCCGACCTCCGCGTGGCCCTCGCTGCCGGTTTGGTCGCGCTTGCCGCATGGAGGCGCATGCTGGTGGGAACGGCCCTGTACAGGGGATCACCCGACATCTGCGCGGCCCCCGCTTCTAGTTTCATCGCGATCATCGCATGGAGTCGGATGCTGGTGGGACAGGCCCTTTACATCACTCCAGAGATGCTGCCTGTCCCACTGAGTTTCTCCAGCATTTTTACCTAGCCAAGGTTTGTTTGTTCAGTGCAGCACCACTCCCATCTAGTGGCAGCGAGGGGTAGTGAGAGACTGCATTCCTTTTGGCTGTGTGTTGGCTCGAGGTTGAAGGGTTAGCCATAGTTCAGGTTTGATGTCATTATAATAATCTGCTAGGTTTCGCTAGTTGCATTGGCACTTAAAATGTGAAAATAGCATTTTGCATCCTTCCTTCAGTGCGCTGAAGAAGGGTCTCGACCCGAAACGTCGCCTAGCTCCTTCGCTCCTTAGATGCTGCTGCACCCGCTGAGTTTCTCCAGCACTTTTGTCTGCCACCAATAGACTTGCTCTGTGCTACACAATTGACAGAAGCCAATTAGCCTACAAGCCTGCACGCCTGTGGAGTGTGGGAGGAAACCGGAGCACCCGGAGGAAAGCCGCGCAGGTCACGGGGAGAACGTGCAGACTCCGCACAGTCAGGATGGAACCCGGGTCTCTGGCGCGGTGAGGCAGCGCTGGGCCACCGTGCCGCCCAGCGGTACATGTGGCAAAAACAAGCTGCTGGAGGAAGGCAGGGGTCAGGCAGCATCTGTGGAGGGCAGCACCGGGACCCGAGAGGTCCTCCGGCAGTTTGCTCTCCCTGTTAATTCACTATGGAACCCATGGAGGTATCCGTTTGCTGTGATAAGGTGCTACATAAATTGTATTTACATTGGGTCTTTATTCGGTCTTTACATTTTATTAGGTCTTATTTGGTTTTATCTTTTATCAGGTCTTTACATTAGGTCTTTATTCTTTGGAGCGCAGAAGGTTAAGGGGGGACTTGATTGCGGTCTTTAAAATGATGAAAGGGATAGACAGAGTTGACGTGGATAAGCTTTTCCCATTGAGGGTAGGGAAGATTCAAACAAGAGGGCATGACATGAGAATTAAGGGACAGAAGTTTAGGGGTAACATGAGGGGGAACTTCTTTACTCAGAGAGTGGTGGCTGTGTGGAATGATCTTCCTGCGGAAGTGGTGGAGGCAGGATCGATTTTAACATTTAAAAGTAAAGTGGATAGGTATATGGACGGGAAGGGAATGGAGGGGTATGGTCTGAGTGCAGGTAGATGGGACTAGGGGAAAATAAATGGTCGGCACGGACTGGAAGGGCCGAGAAGGCCTGTTTCCGTGCTGTAATTGTTATATGGTTATAAATGAATCTTAAAAACTCCCTCCATACCTTTGCAGATCCTAAGGCGAAAAGAATAATAATATAGATGATAGGATTGAAATATCAAAGACTAGATCAGCCATGATCACATTGAATGGCAATGCTGGCTGGAAGGGTCAAATGGCCTACTCCTGCACCTATTGTCTATTGTCTATAGAATGCATAGCTTCAAGGCTGTGACTCAGCTGGACAGGTAAATAAGTTTATTGGCCAGGTATTCACATACAAGGAATTTGCCTTGGTGCTCCGCCCACAAGTAACAACATGACATACAGTGACAGTTACAAATGACTCAGAAAACACTAAACATTAATAATAATAAAACATTAATGATAAAACACCATTGATCAAGCACGTGAACCAACAAAATACCAGATCGAAGGGAGGCTACAGATTTTTGGCTGTTGAGTAGAGCAATTACTCGTGGATTAAAAACTGTTTTAAGTCTGGCTGTGGCAGCTTTGACAGTCCGGAGTCGCCTTCCAGAGGGAAGTGATTCAAAGAGTTTGTGGCCAGGGTGCATGGAGAGGACAGGTTTGCAGGGATATGGTTCAAGGGCAGTCAGGTGGGACTAGTGTAGCTGGGGCATTGTTGGCCGGTGTGGGCAAGTTGGGCCGAAGGGCCTGTTTCCACACTGTGCCACTCTATGACTCTAAGGCGAGTGGGGTAGGGGTAAAACTTAAAGATGATGTGAGGGGCAAATGTTTGTTTACCCAGCGGTAGAGTTGCTGCCTCACAGCACCAGAGACCCGGGTTCGATCCTGACTACGGGTACTGTCTGTGCAGAATTTGTACGTTCTCCCCGTGACTGCGTGGGTTTTCCCCGGGCGCTGTGGTTTCCTCCCACACTCCACAGACCTACAGGTTTGTACATGTAGGTCGACTGACTTGAGTAAAATTGTAAACTGCCCCTGGTGTGTAGGATAGTGCTGGTGTAGTAGGTGGTTGCTGGTCGACTCAGAGGGCCACAGGGCCCGTTTCCGCGCCGTATCTCCAAAGGCATGGAGGGTGGTGGGTGATGGAACGTGCTGCCAGGGATGGTGGTGGAGACAGACACAACAGTGGCGTGTAATAGGCTTTTGGACACATGGGGAACGGACGGATTAGGACGATGTGTAGACAGATAACAGATAGCATCATGTTCGACACAGGCATTGAGCTCCATGTGAGCCATGATATTAAAACGACACACTTACCATGTTGTACCAGGCACTGATGATCAACTTCTCCTCTTGATCTCGCTGGGATTTATTTTTTTCAAAATCAGTCTAAGGAAAATAGGAAGACGTGTGACAAACCCACCAAGAGCTTTCTAACCCCGCCACCTTCCCTCCAGCCGGCCTCAGCCCAGCAGCTGCCGAGACCCACCTCCAGGGCTTTGCTTCCTCGAAATCTGACCCTCACACACTTCTCTTCAACCGCCAATGCTAGATATCACCCACCATTTTGCTGCATATATATAAAACATCATATGTATATATATATATATATAATATGTGTGTGTGTGTGTATGTATATATATGTATATATATATGTACATATATGTGTATATGTATACATATATATATACACATACATAAATATATATATGTGTGTGTGTATATATATTATATATATATAAAATATCACATATATATTAAAAAATCACATATATTATATATATAATATGTGTGATTTTTTAATATATATGTGATATTTTATATATATATATAATATATACACATATGTATACATATACAAGTATACATATACATGTATACATATACATATATATACACACACACACACACCCCCCACACTATCCATCCATCTATCTCTCTCTGCCTTAAAACTATCCATTGACTTGGCCTCCACAGCCTTCTGTGGCAAATAATTCTACAGATTCACCACCCTCTGACTAAAGAAATTCCTCCTCACCTCCTTCCCAAAGGAACGACCTTTAATTCTGAGGCTGTGACCTCTAGTCCTAGACTCTCCCACTAGGGGAAACATCCTCTCCACATCCACTCTATCCAGGACTTCGGTAAGATTCGGTAAGTTTCAATGCGGTCCCCCTCATTCTTCTAAACTCCAGGAGGATGAGGGGTGATCTTATAGAAGTGCATAAAATCGTGAGAGGAATAGATCGGGTAGATGCACAGAGTCTCTTGCCCAGAGTAGGTGAATCGAGGACCAGAGGTCATATGTTCAAGGTGAAGGGGAAAAGATTTAATAGGAACCTGAAGGGTAACTTTCTCACACAGAGGGTGGTGGGTGTATGGAACAAGCTGCCAGAGGAGGTAGTTGAGGCTGGGACTATCCCAACGTTAGACAGGTACATGGATAGGACCGGTTTGGCGGGATATGGACCAAACGCAGGCAGGCCCGACTGTCCATGGTGTATCACTATGACTGAGTACAGGCCCAGTGTCAGTACTATATTTCATGAGTTCCTGACCAAGATATACGTTTAGCGATCGTTCCATGCAACGTCACCATCTCTGGCCTCAACACTCAGCAGTGTTTCAATAGTGACCACAATGGAGACGGCTCAAGGCCAAGTGTTGACTGCTATTCCAAATACATCATGCATGCTCAGAGCAATCTCTTCATTCAATGGCATTTCCTCAGTGTGCAAACGCTGTCTCGGCAAAACATTCACTGGAGATAAGATGCAGCCTTCGATCTGTGCAATGCTTCCAAGGGTTTGTATTACGCCCAACAAAAGCTGACCTTTAAAGATTCAACGTTTCAGAACACTGTTGCTCACAGCGCCAGTGGCCCGGGTTCGATCTTGACCTCGGGTGTGGAGTTTGCACATTCTCCCTGTGACACACACTGAACTTTTTTTTCCTCTCGCTCTCATTTATCATATTGTTTACAGTGTACTATGTTTACATATTGTGTTGTGCTGCTGCAAGTCAGAATGTCCACTTTCCACTTTGGTGGCAAAAATAGGCTATTATCTAAATGGAGGCCGATTAGGAAAAGGGGAGATGCAGCGCGACCTGGGTGTCATGGTACACCAGTCATTGAAAGTAGGCATGCAGGTGCAGCAGGCAGTGAAGAAAGTGAATGGTATGTTAGCTTTCATAGCAAAAGGATTTGAGTATAGGAGCAGGGAGGTTCTACTTCAGTTGTATAGGGTCTTGGTGAGACCACACCTGGAGTATTGCGTACAGTTCTGGTCTCCAAATCTGAGGAAGGACATTATTGCCATAGAGGGAGTGCAGCGAAGGTTCACCAGACTGATTCCTGGGATGTCAGGACTGTCTTATGAACAAAGACTGCATAGACTCGGTTTATACTCTCTAGAATTTAGGAGATTGAGAGGGGATCTTATAGAAACTTACAAAATTCTTAAGGGGTTGGACAGGCTAGATGCAGGAAGATTGTTCCCGATGTTGGGGAGGTCCAGGACAAGGGGTCACAGCTAAAGGATAAGGGGGAAATCCTTTAGGACCGAGATGAGAAGGACTTTTTTCACACAGAGAGTGGTGGGTCTCTGGAACTCTCTGCCACAGAGGGTAGTTGAGGCCAGTTCATTGGCTATATTTAAGAGGGAGTTAGATGTGGCCCTTGTGGCTAAGGGGATCAGAGGGTATGGAGAGAAGGCAGGTACAGGATACTGAGTTGGATGATCAGCCATGATCATATTGAATGGCGGTGCAGGCTCAAAGGGCCGAATGGCCTACTCCTGCACCTAATTTCTATGTTTCTAAATCCAAAGACGTACAGGTTTGTAGGTTAGTTGGCTTTGGTAGAATTGTAATTTGGTGTGGGACAGTGTTAGTGTGCGGGGATCGCTGGTCGGCGCAGGCTCGGTGGGCCGAAGGGCCTGGTTCCGTGCTGCATCTCTAAACCAAACAAAATAAAAAATAAACTATTTCAAAATTATCTTTGACCTCTTCCAGAATTGTTGTTAATCTTCAGCTTCACTCACCAATACTAAACCCAGCTTTGTTCTTGCTTCTTGACCTTCCACATCTTGGCTAGAATGGTTCCCCTGAAGGCAACGTTCATAAATATGAGGATCAGAATTAGGCCATTCGGTCCATCAAGTCTACTCTGCCATTCAATCATGGCTTGTCCATCTCTCCCTCCTAACCCCACTCTCCTGCCTTCTCCCCGTAACCCCTGACACCCGCACTAATCAAGAATCTATCTATCTATCTCTGCCTTAAAAATATCCATTGACTTGGCCTCCACAGCCTTCTGTGGCAATGAATCCCACAGATTCACCGCCCTCTTAATCCTGTGATATTTAAACCTTTTCACCCTCGCACAATGAATATTAATTGAAATATTCCAATATGGCACCTTAGTTCTTTTGCATATGTATATGTATTTACAGATTTGATTTACAGGCTCCTTCTGACTGTTTGGTGGTCTATAACACACCCCTGGTTGTAAGCCCACCCCCCTCCCCAAGCACGGACCCCACCCCCTGCCGTGTGGCCTCGGCCCCCACCCCTCTGTGTCCTGGACCACCCTCACCCCCCCCCCCCCCCCCCCCGCTTACAAGTTTGGGCCCCACTCCTACCACAGCACAGATACCACCCCCAGTTCGGACAATCCCCTCCCCCATCACATCTCCCTCCCCCACAGCCAGAACCCTGCTACCCTCCCCACTGCGCGCACACACCTCCCCTCCCCCTCAGCGCACCCCCCCTCCCCCACAGTGGACCCTACCCCCCGCCCGCCCTCCCCCGTCCACAACATGACCGCCACTAAATTAGCTTTAGGTTTAACATGTTCTCAGTCGATACCGCATTTAGTGATAGTGTCACACAGCACGAGACAGTCCCTTTAGCCCAACTCGTCCATGCCGCCCCGCACGTTACCAAGCCCCACTTATTTCCCGTTAAATCCTTCCCATCCGTGTACCTCACTTGATCATCTTCCTCACATTTTCCCACTTCTCAGATATGCAACGGTTTCTTGAAACAAGATTGCCGTCACCCTCTTCCTCCATTTAATCCACTCCTCTACCCTGGAACGTTCAACTGCTCGAACGGTGCCCCTCAAAGCCACATTTCCATCACAGAGATGGGGGGGGGGGGGTGGGGGGGGTGAGGCACAAAGGGGGAACTGGCTTGGGTGGGTGGGGCACCAAGAACGAAGGGGGAACTGGCGGCAGGGGGTGAGCTGTTGCTACGTGCGGTGCCAGGCAATAGATAGGACCGTTCGGTACTTTGTATAAGAAAGAACTGCAGATGCTGGTTTAAAATTCAAGATGGACACAAAATGCTGCAGTGTCTCAGCGGGACAGGCAGCATCTCTGGAGAGAAGGAATGGGTGACGTTTCGGGTCGAGACCCTTCTTCAGACCCGACCTGAAATGTCACCTATTATGAGACCGTCCTGCTGAGGTAGTTGCAGTGACATTTGGGTTGCCATTGCAGCACACCAATAAGGTCAACACAACATCATAGAATTTAACATTAAACATTAAAAAAAACATCTCCCCACAGTGGGATCAACGTTCCCACTGTGAAGGAAGGCAGCAAAGTTCAGTCCACTTCCTCTATTTTCACCCATGGTCGGGGCCTATCGAGGTCTCCGCAGTCGCCGCTATGTTTAAGGCCCTCTCGTCGGGAATTCCGGCGTCGGAAGAACGCTCTCAGCGGCTTGGAGTTCCGAAGCGGCCGCTTGCAACCGGGGACCGCGACTCCCGAAGTCCACAGGCCGCGCTGGTCGGAGCTCCAACACTGGCGATCTCGGCGAAAGATCCCAGGCTCCGCTGTGTTTAAAGTCAGCGCCACTGCGACTGGAACCTCCGCAGACCACAGCTCCAGGATGTTAAAGTCGGCAGGCCCAGCGCTCTGGAGCTCCACACGGCGACCCGGGTAAGGTACCTCGGTGCCGCGTTGCCGCTGAAGCTCGAAGCTCTGGGCAGTCTCCGGCAGAAAAGACCGCGCCAATCCAGGCGGTAGGCCGTGAGGAGATGCGGCTCGGAGGAAGGACGCCTCCTCGCCCAGGTAAGGATTTGAAAAAACGGTTTCCCCCCCCCCATCTCCCCACAAAAAAAAGACTAAAAGGCCTACAGAACAAATCTTTTAACACGCTAAAAATTTAAAAAGGGTGAAAACGAACAGCTGCAGTCGAGGCTGCCACACTCTATGGCACCACCATTCGATTATGTGTCTATCTTCAGTTTAAACCAGCATCTGCAGTTCCTTCCTACGACGCTTGTGTACCGCCTAGGTTGTTTGCGACGCCAAGCTTTTCACTGCATCGAGGTTCAGTGTCCTCCATAATGTTTGGGGCAAAGACACATCATTTATTTATTTGCCTCTGTATTCCACAATTTGAGATTTGTAATAGAAACAAAATGACATGTGGTTAAAGTGCACATTGTCAGATTTTTATACATTTCGGTTTCACCATGTAGAAATTACAGCAGTGTTTATACATTGTCCCCCTATTTCAGGGCACCATTATGTTTGGGACACAGCAATGTCATGTAAATGAAAGTAGTCATGTTTAGTATTTTGCTGCATATCCGTTGCATGCAATGACAGCTTGAAGTCTGCGATTCATGGACATCACCAGTTGCTGGGAGTCTTCTCTGGTGATGCTCTGCCAGGCCTGTATTGGAGCCATCTTTAGCTTATGCTTGTTTTGGGGGCTAGTCCCCTTCAGTTTTCTCTTCAGCATATAAAAGGCATGCTCAATTGGGTTCAGATCAGGTGACTGACCTGGCAACTCAAGAATTGACAATTTTTTAGCTTTGGAAAACTCCTTTGTTGCTTTAGCAGTATGTTTGGGATCATTGTCTTGCTGTAGAATGAACCGCCGGCCAATGAGTTTTGAGGCATTTGTTTGAACTTGAGCAGATAGGATGTGTCTATACACTTCAGAATTCATTATGCTACTACCATCAGCAGTTGTATCATCAATGAAGATAAGTGAGCCAGTACCTTCAGCAGCCATACATGCCCAGGCTATAACACCCTCACCACTATGTTTCACAGATGAGGTGGTATGCTCTGGATCTTGGGCAGTTCCTTCTCTCCTCCATATTTTGCTCTTGCCATCACTCTGATATAAGTTACTCTTCATCTCAAGACCTTTTTTCCAGAACTGTGGTAGCTCCTTTAAGTACTTCCTGGCAAACTGTAACCTGGCCATCCTATTTATGCAGCTAACCAGTGGTTTGCAACTTGCAGTGTAGCCTCAGTATTTCTGTTCATGTCTTCTGCGGACAGTGGTCATTGACAAATCATCACCTGAAGAGTGTTTCTGATCTGTCGGACAGGTGTTTGGGGATTTTTCTTTATTATAGAGAGAATTCTTCTGTCATCAGCTGTGGAGGTCTTCCTTGGCCTGCCGGTCCCTTTGTGATTAGTAAGCTCACCAGTGCTCTCTTTCTTCTTAATGATGTTCCAAACAGTTGATTTTGGTAAGCCTAAGATTTGGCTGATGTCTCTAACAGTGTTATTCTTATTTCACAGTCATAATGGCTTCTTTGACTTTCATTGGCACAATTTTGGTCCTCATGTTGATAAACAGCAATAAAAGCTTCCAAAGGTGATGGAAAGACCGGAGGAAAGACTAGGAGCTGAGAGCTCTCTGAAACCTGCATTAAGGAGGCAATTAAACACCCCTGAGTAATTACAAACGCCTGTAAAGCCATGTGTCCCAAACATTACGGTGCCCTGAAATGGGGGAACTATGTATAAACACAGCTGTAATTTCTACATGGTGAAATCAAAATGTATAAAAATGGCCTTTAATACAATCTCCCAATGTGCACTTTAACCACATGTGATTTTTTTTCTATTACAAATCTCAAATTGCGGAGTACAGCGGCAAATAAATAAATGATGGGTCTTTGTCCCAAACATTATGGAGGGCACTGTACATGTGACGTTATGGTATCATTCATGCATTCACTAGATGTCTATGTGGCAATCAGTGAACTCAGGCCCCCAAAGTCATACCTCTAATAAATGAATCTTGGCTTCTTTCTCATGCAACTGATTTTTTAAGGCTTGAACCTCAGGAGCAGTTGTTGGCGTTTGTTTTGGATCGAGAGTTCGAATCACCTGCAAAAAAAAATTAAATCAGATAGTCAAACCCTATCTGTGCCGGTGAATGCTTGAAGTGTTACAATTTACTTTTATTTCCAAAATGCTTACACCCACCTCTCCCTGAATAGGCTGAATCTGCCCAAAAAACTGAAAAGAGATTGGGAAACTCAGATTGTAAACCTTTCCTAATTGGACTTTTCTCAAGAAGGGTTTCGTCCCGAAACGTTGCCTATTTCCTTCGCTCCATAGATGCTGCCTCACCCACTGAGTTTCTCCAGCACTTTTGTCTACCTTGTACTTTTCTCAATGTGTCTATGAGATCGTAAGACGCGGGAGTAGAATTAGGCCATTTGGCCCATTGAGTCTGCTCCGCCATTTCAGTTCAGTTTATTGTTGCGTGTACCGAGGTACACTGAAAAGCTTTTGTTGCGTGCTAACCAGTCAGCGGAAAGACAACACATGATTACATGATACATTAGGGGATTTGATCACGGCTGATCTATTTTTACCTCTCAACCCCATTTTCCTGCCTTCTCCTTGTAACCTTTTCTAGGTTACTCGAGTCTAGGACTAGTCATAGCCCAAGAATTAAAGGACGTTCCTTTAGGAAGGGGATGAGGAGGAATTTCTTTAGTCAGAGGATGGTGAATCTGTGGAATTCTTTGCCGCAGAGGGCTGTGGAAGTCGTCAATGGATATTTTTAAGGCGGATAAGATAGATTATTGATTAGTAAGGGGTTTTGGGGAGAGGGCAGGAGAAATAAATCAGCCATGATTGAATGGCGGAAGAGGCGATGGGCTGAATGGCCTAATTCTGCTCCTATCACTTATGACCTTATGAACCAAAATGGAAATTGAACCAAAGCACTAGGTCGCCACACTCTGATCAGACTAGTGTAAAACAAACCTAAAATATATGTTTAAGAAGGAACTGCAGATGCTGGAAAACTGAAGGCAGACAAAAATGCTGGAGAAACTCAGCAGGCGAGGCAGCATCTATGGAGCGAAGGAAATGGGAACATTCCGAAGGGTCTCAACCCGAAACGTTACCTATTTCCTTCGCTCCATAGATGCTGCCTCACCCACTGAGTTTCTCCAGCATTTTTGTCTGCCTAAAATATTTATCATCACATTGCACTTGCTGTTTTTAATTTGCGTGAGAAATAATTTTGCTCCGATCACTGATGTCCTTATTAATCTAACTCAGAAGCAGCATTTAAATGACAATCTATGAAGAAGCTGGTTCTTAAACGTCACCAAGATGGCATGGAAAATGGCAATCTACTGAGCATCACGGTAACTGGGCTGTGAATGGAGAGTGGTGACCAGCAGCAGTCCGTGTACTCACCGTCCGTGCCTTCTCCAGGTACTTTTTGTAGCGATCCTCCATCGCCTTCATATCTTCATCTTTCTTCTTCAAAACCTCCTGCAGCTCATCAATCTTGTGGGCTGCTGCAAATGGAAATGAATACATCGGGCGCTCAAGTCCTGAACACAGGAGCGTGGAAACAGGCAGTTCAGCCCAACTTGCACCCACCCGCCAACATGCCCCATCTACAATAGTTCCACCTGCCTGCGTTTGGCCCATAGTGGTGAGTCTCTGGAATTCTCTGCCACAGAAGGTAGTTGAGGCCAGTTCATTGGCTATATTTAAGAGGGCGTTAGATGTGGCACTTGTGGCTAAAGGGATCAGGGGGTATGGAGAGAAGGCAGGTACGGGATACTGAGTTGGATGATCAGCCATGATCACATTGAATGGCGGTGCAGGCTCGAAGGGCCGAATGGCCTACTCCTGCACCTATTTTCTATGTTTCTATGTTTCTATATCCTTTTAAACCTGTCCTATCCATGTACCTGTCCAAATGTCTCTTAAATGTTGTGATAGTAACGGCCTCAACTGCCTCCTTCGGCAGCTCATTCCATACACCCACCACCATTTGTAACCTATTATTTGTAACCTGGTTCTCAATTTCCCTACTCGGGGTAAAAGACTGCGCATTTAACCTATTTATTCCTCTCGAGCTCTAGGGGCTAGTGGAATCAAGGGATATGGGGAGAAGGCAGGTACAGGTTATTGATTGGGGACGATCAGCCACGATCACAATGAATGGCGGTGCTGGCTCGAAGGGCCGAATGGCCTCCTCCTGCACCTATTTTCTATGTGATCTTATACACCACTATATGTTTCTATGTGATCCTATACACTACTATATGATCACCCTTCATCCTGCCGTGCTCCATGGAATAGTCCTAACCTGCTCAACCTCCCAATGGGTTGAAGTTCAGAAGTGGACAACAGCTTAGGCTTCCACTGCAATGTGCAATTGGCATTTTGCGGGATACACTAGTGAACCTCCACAGGTGTACGGTAGATCGCATCAGGGCCTGGCTGGGTAACTCCAACGCCCATGAAGAAAGGAGGCCACCGCAAGTGGTGGGGACTGCCCGGACCATCACAGGTACTCACCTCCCCCTCCATCAAAAGGGGCTACCGAAAGCACTGCCCCAAAAAAAAAAACCCAGCTCATCACAGACCCACACCCCCGTGGCCACGCTCTCATCTCACTGCTGCCAGTCTGAGAACCGCCACGTCCAGATTCCAAAACAGCTTGGTCTCTGCGACCCGGGTCTTGAACAGTGCACAGGGCTAACCACAGCAGGTATGATCTTCTATGGATTGTGCGTTTGGTTCCACTGTAGACTTCAGTTTTGCACTGTAAAGGCCTGTTTAAGTGGTATTACTGATTATTAATTTATTATACAACTGATTATTGACTATGTGTGTTTATTCCATTAATCAGTCTGTAAAGGGCCTGCCCCACTTACGCAACTTTTACAGCGACTGCCGGCACCTTCCATAGGTTGTTGCAGGTCGCCGAAAATATTCAACATGTTGAAAATCGAGTGGCGACCAAACAAGGTACGACTCTATGGGCGACTACTCAGGCATCGCCTGTGTGGTCGCGAGTCATCTCCTCAGTCGCCCAAAGAGTCGTAGCGTCTTTCTGGTCACCGCTGGATTTTCAACACATTGAAGATTTTCGGCGACCTGCAACGGCCTATGACGTGTGCCGGCAGTTGCTGTAAAAGTCACGCAAGTGGGACAGGCCCACAAAGCCCCAGCAATTAAGCGTTTCATTGCCAGTACATTATGACAATTGAACTAAGTTGACATGGCAAGCTTATTGAGTCATAGAATGATTGCCACAGGAAGTGGCGATTTGGTCACGCTCTACATATTTACGCAGTTATGAACTGTGGAACGAGGTAACCAACTTTTAGCTGCCCAAGCGGAATATGAGGTGCTGCTCCTCCAATTTGCACTGGGCCTCATTCTGGCAATGGTGGAGGCCCAGGACAGAAAGGTCAGTGTGGGAATGGGAAGGGGGGTTAAAATGGTTGACAACCGGGAGATCCAGCAGGCCTTGGCGGACCGAGCACGTGTTTCAATGAAACAGCCACCAAATCTACCCTTGGTCTTGCTGATGTACAGGAGGCCACATTGGGATGCTGTAGATGAGGTTAGGGGAGGTGCACCCGAACTGCTGCTTGACCTGGAAGTACTGTCGGGTACTCTGGATGGAGGTGAGGGAGGAGCTATAGGGACAGGTCTTGCATCTCCTGTGGTTTCAATAGACAATAGACCATAGACAATAGGTGCAGGAGTAGGCCATTCGGCCCTTCAAACCAGCACCGTCATTCAATGTGATCATGGCTGATCATCAGTACGCGTTCCTGCCTTCTCCCAATATCCCCTGACTCCGCTATCTTTAAGAGCCCTATCTAGCTCTCTCTTGAAAGCATCCAGAGAACCTGCCTCCACCGCCCTCTGAGGCAGAGAATTCCACAGACTCGCCACTCTGTGAGAAAAAGTGTTTCCTCGTCTCCGTTCCAAATGGCTTACTCCTTATTCTTAAACTGTGGCCCCCGGTTCTGGCCTCCCCCCAACATTGGGAACATGTTTCCTGCCTCTAGCGGGTCCAAACCCTTAATAATCTTATTTCAGGGGAAGGTGACTAGTGAGGGGGTGGTCTTTAGTGGGAAGGGGAGAGTAAAGCAAGTAGTTGTGGAGGGAGCAGTCTCTGCAGAAGGCAGAATGGGGTGGGGAGATGCCAGAGGGGCTAGACTACTGAACTGAGCTGTTTTCTGTCCATGCTGCCAGAGCCGTCTCAATCTTGATGACAAATCTATTACAGACTGCTCACATAGAAACATAGAAAATAGGTGCAGGAGTAGGCCATTCGGCCCTTCAAGCCTGCACCACCATTCAATATGATCATGGCTGATCATCCAACTCAGTATCCTGTACCTGCCTTCTCTCCATACCCTCTGATCCCTTTAGCCACAAGGGCCACATCTAACTCCCTCTTAAATATAGCCAATGAACTGGCCTCAACTACTTTCTGTGGCAGAGAATTCCACAGATTTACCACTGTGTGAATTTTTTTTTCTCATTTCAGTCCTAAAAGACTTCCCCCTTATCCTTAAACTGTGACCTCTTGTTCTGGACTTCTCCAACATCAGGAACAATCTTCCTGCATCTAGCCTGTCCAACCCCTTAAGAATTTTGTACGTTTCTATAAGATCTCCCCCCTCAATCTTCTAAATTCTAGAGAGTACAAGCCGAGTCTATCCAGTCTTTCTTCATATGAAAGTCCCGCCATCCCAGGAATCAGTCTGGTGAACCTTCTCTGTACTCCCTCTAGGGCAAGAATGTCTTTCCTCAGATTAGGTGTGATCACCATCCATTCCACATCACATTTTTCTGCTTCTTCGAGAAACTCTTTATTAGGGCATTCGCAAACTGCCGGCAGCAAATCTTTGCTGAAATTCTCTATTCCACCAGATGCCCAATGGCCGCAACCACCTCTTGATCATTGTATCTGGAACATCCTCCGTGACCTGGGTTAAACTGACAGCTCTGTGGTTACTCTATGGAGACACATGCACTTTAAATTAAACAAAGCTGTAACATTTGGGGCGGCACAGTAGTACAGTTGCAGCCTTACCATGCCAGAATACTAGTGCTGTCTGTACAGTTTGCACATTCTCCCTGTGACTGTGTGGGTTTACTCCAGGTGCTCCGGTCTCCTCCTACACTCCAAAGATGTGCAGGTTTGCAGGTTAATTGGCTCCGGTTATAAAAGGTCCCAAGTGGGTAGGATAGTGCTTTTGTACGAGGGTGATGGCGGGTCAGTGTGGACCCGGTGGGCTGAAGGGCCCGTTTCCATGCTGTATCCCTGAAGGATCAAGTCTGTAGATGTCGGGACGATTGTAGGAATGGCCACTACAACTTATTCCCTTTCTTCATTTAGATGCTATCTGCACCAAGGGATTTCTCGAGCTTGGGCACACACTTTCTCAGATGACCATCAGACTTTGTGGCCCCTCTGAATCGCAACCATTTTTTATCAAGACTCCCACATCACCTCCTTTCCTGCAAAGACTGACGCAAAGCACTCACTCTGTGACGAGTATGCTTCCTTTGCAATCTCTCAACAGCCCGCCCGCTCCTTTGACAATGTGTCTATTCACAGAACATTTGGAGATGTCCATTTCATATCATTCCTCGAGCTCTTCCCTTTTATCGTTTTGCTCTCATCACATGGGGAGTTTTTTGATCGGGAGAAATGTGTGTAATCAATGTCATAGAACCTCCTCTGCATCCTTTAGACTTGTCCGTACGGAGTTTGTACGTTCTCCCCGTGACCTGCGGGGGTTTTCTCCGAGATCTTCGGTTTCCTCCCACACTCCAAAGACGTACAGGTTTGTAGGTTAATTGTCTTGGTAAATGTAAAAATTGTCCCTAGTAGCTGTGGGATAGCGTTAATATGCAGGGATCGCTGGTCGGCGCGAAGGGCCTGTTTCCACGCTGTATCTCTAAACTAAACAGTACAGGACAGGAACAGGCCCTTCGGCCCACAATGTCAGTGCCAAACATGATGCCAAGACCAATTCTTATCTATCTAATCCGTATCCATCCATATCCATATGCCTATATAAAAGAATCTTAAAGGTCACTATGGTATCTGCTTCCACTACTGCTTCTGTGTAAAAAAAAACTTACCCCACACACCTTCTTTAAGCTTTGCTCCTCTCACCTTGAAGCTGTGCCCCACTAGTATTGGATATTCCAATCTAGGGAACAAGGTTCCAACTGTATAACCTATCAATGCCTCATATAACCTCTCCCTCTAACTAACACCACCATAATCCAAGCATCATTCCGGTAAGCCTCCTCTGCATCCTTTACACTTTACTTTAGACTTAAGAGATACAGTATGGAAGCAGGCCCTTCGGCCCACTGAGTCCATGCCGACCAGCGATCACCCTGTACACTTTTTTAGTTTAGTTTTAATTTAGCTCAGAGATACAGCACGGAAACAGGCCCTTTTGCGTCAACAGGGTCCGCACCAACCAGCGATCCCCGCACATTAACACTATCCTATACCCACTAGGGACAATTTTTACATTTACCAAGCCAATTAACCCACATACCTGTACGACTTTGGAGTGCGGGAGGAAACCGAAGATCTCGGAGAAAACCCACGCGGTCATGGGGAGAACGTACAAACTCCGTACAGACGGCGCCCGTAGTCAGGATCGAACGTGGGTCTCCGGCGCTGCATTCGCTGCAAGGCAGCAGTACTAAGCTACACACTAGGGACAATTTACAATAGCCAATTATCCTACAAGCCTGCTGGTCTATGGATGGTGGGGGGGGGGGGGGGGGGGGGGAAGCCTGTGCACCTGGAGAAAATGCACGCAGCCACAGGGAGAACGTACAAACTCTGTACAGACAGCACGTGTGGTCAGGATTGAACCCAGGTCTGTGGTGCTGTGAGGCTCTGAGCCACTATCCGTTCCAAAGCCTCCGCATCATTCCTGTAATGGGGCAACCAGATGTGGCCATCTTGGCCAAGACATCATTTATTGCTCGCCCTTGGTTCCATTCCTTTTCTTCTCCTCCAAAGGCATCAATGGGGCTGGTTTAACTGTGAGCAACAGCGAAAGTCCATGACTGACGCTGATTATTGCCTCATTAGTAACGAACTTTTACCAGGAGTCATCAACAGATTGGAATGCATAATATTGATATTGGCATTAGTCCAATATTGCCTTTGAAAGTGATACAGAGTCAGTGGTAGGTGAACTGAAAACCGGGTTGACAAAGTGACTATTTTCAGAGCAATTGAATAACCCTCCATGTCTTGGCCCCCAATATTACGCTCCAAGACAGACCGATAAACTGCTTGTCCATCTTACGGCCTGAGTTGACTCATTGTTTCAGTCGCCTCCTTTAACTCTGGTATTTTATTTCATTCACACCTTTAAACAATAATGTTTTATTCTTAATTTTTTGGTGTTTTATTCTTAACTGTCACTGGATGTCGTGAAGTCACTAGCGAGCGGAGCACCAAGGCAAATTCCTTGTATGTGTACATATTTGACCAACAAATGTATTCATTCATTGATTGTTGGTGCAAAATGGCTCCTGCATTACCCACAGAATGGTCTATAACCGGCGTGTTTAGTTTACAGATACAGTGCGGAAGCAGAATCTTCAGCCCACACAGACCCCCGCACACCAACACTATCCTACACACACTAGGGACAATTTACAATTTCAGCAAAGCCAATTAACCTACAAACCCACACGTCTTTGGAGTGTGGGAGGAAACTGGAGATCCTGGGGAAAATTCCCATGCAGGCCCCGGGGAGAAGGTACAAACTGCGGCCCTAGTCAGGATGGAACCTGGTCTCTGGCGCTGTAAGGCAGCAACTCTACCGCTGCGGACGCGTGCCGCCCTTGAACGGTCGGAGCACTTACTGTAGCTGTCGACGGTGGGCTCCAGGTCATCGATGTACTCCCGCTTCTTCTGGAGCTCAGTGTGAGCCTCGTGCAGCTTCTCCCTGTAACGATGTCAAAGAACGATGTGTGTGGGGGGGCGGGGGGGTGGGCAACACGTTTCTCAACCAGTGGGGGGGGGGGGAAAAAAGGGAAACGTTAATGTTATCCCGATACTCAGCAGCACGATTTGGACGTTTACGGAAACAGGCCATTCGGCCCACCAAGCCCACGCCGACCATCGCTCACCCAATCACACCATGTTGTGTGTCACACCACTGTCTCATCGACTCCACACACACGAGGGACAATTTACAGAAGCCCAATAACCTACAATCCCGCACGTCTTTGAGCAGCGGGTGAGGTGCTGCCTTACAGCGAGTGCAGCACTGGAGACCCGGGTTCCATCCCGACTACGGGTGCTGTCCGTACGGTGTTTGTACCTTCCCGCCCGGTGGGTATTCTCCAAGATCTTCAGTTTCCTCCCACACTCCAGAGACGTACAGGTATGTAGGTCAATTTGTTGGGTAAATGTAAAAAATGTCCCTAGTGGGTATAGGATAGTGTTAATGAGCGGGGGTCATTGAAGATCTTTGAGTTTGAGTTAAGTACTCGGGACAGGCGGAGTTAAACAAAGTTTCTACGGAAGATTGATGACGCACCAGGTGGAGTAAAGGACACAAGACAACAATGCCTCTTCCCTGCATCTTCTGTGCTTTTCCAGCCCGCTGATTCACTGATTCTGTCTCCCCTCCAATGTTCTCTTTTTAGCTAAGTATAGAGTAAATTTAGCACCATTAATTTAAAGCAGGGGTGGGGAACCTTTTCATGTTGTAACTCCACATTAAGTTAGCTGTAATCTAACAAGGCCACATCCAAGAAACGTCAATTAGATATACTTCAAAATGTACATTATTTTGTTAAAATAGCCCTCATGACTTACTAATGTTTTAATTGTGGCCGTCAGTCCGGGAGGATTATTTCATTGAATCTTCTTTTACTCTTTGGTATTTTAAATAGGTTCATTTTAAGATTAAAATAAAATATAATAAAAGACGAACAAAAACATATTAATAAAAATAAAAGGGAGACAAAAATGCTGGAGAAACTCAGCGGGTGAGGCAGCATCTGTGGAGCGAAGGAAATAGGCGACGTTTCGGGTCGAGACCCTTCTTCAGGTCTGAGTTTCTCCAGTATTTTTGTCCACCTTCGATTTTCCAGCATCTGCATTTCCTTCTTAAATAAAAATAAAAGGATTTATATTCTACAAAATTTGGATTCATTCAATAGGCCGCACTTAATGGCCTTGAGGCCTCAGGTTCCCCATCACTTATTTAAAGCTTAAAGATATAGTGTGGAAACATAGAAACATAGCAAGTAGGTGCAGGAGTAGGCCATTCGGCCCTGCACTGCCATTCAATATGATCATGACTGATCATCCAACTCAGTATCCCGTACCTGCCTTCTCTCCATACCCTCTGATCCCCTTAGCCACAAGGGCCACATCTAACGCCCTCTTAAATATAGCCAATGAACTGGCCTCAACTACCCTCTGTGGCAGAGAGTTCCAGAGACCCACCACTCTCTGTGTGAAAAAAGTCCTTCTCATCTCGGTCCTAAAGGATTTCCCCCTTATCCTTAAGCTGTGACCCCTTGTCCTGGACCTCCCCAACATCGGGAACAATCTTCCTCCGGGAAACAGGTCCTTCGGCCTACCGAGACTGCGCTGACCAGCGATCCCCGCACATTAACACTATCCCGTACACGAGGGACTATTTTACAGAAGCCAATTAACCTACAGGGTCTCGACCCGAAACGTCGCCTATCTCCTTCGCTCCTTAGATGCTGCTGCACCCGCTGAGTTTCTCCAGCTTTTTGTGTAACCCTCCATTCTCCAGCATCTGCAGTTCCTTCTTTAACAACCTACAAACCCCGTACGTCTTTGGAGTGTGGGAGGAAACAGAGGCAGCCGGAGAAAACCCACGTGGTCACAGGAAGGACATGCAAACTCCACACAGACAGCACCCGAAGCCACTCGTTCCTCAATGCGGGATAAAGTTAACATGACTTGTGCGTAATTATCCTTGAACTATTTAAAATGCCCGTGTGACGTCATGCTTTGATTCAGATCTTGTGGGGAGGAGGACTATTGGCCAAGGGTGGATGGTTTTGGGTTTTGGTCACAAACAGCCAGCATTCAGAGGAGACGCAAGATAAAATCCACACAGTTAACTAGCTGGAAGAACATTAGCAGGAAATAATTTACCAGTCTAGACAGTCTAACCTCCAAAAATACCACACATACCTTGATATTTATATCTGTCGAGAAGGTGAATCAGTTCTCAGTTATTCCATAAGGAGGTCGAGGAGTGTTCCCCCCGCCACGGGTACCATGGAATCCCGTGGTATCTGCTCCATGGTCGGATAGTCGGCAACTAAACCGTCTCTCCCACCTGGTTTGCCAGGTGAGGAGGGGGCTGTGGACCCAAAAATGAGACCTGGCAAAGGGCGGATGAGCTCCTAGCGAGCCAACGGCCATCCACACACTTCAGTAGAAGTTGCGATCACTGTCGTACACGGCATTGTAAGGCCAAACCGAGCCCGTTGATGTTTTCAACCATGATGATGATGCTATTCCATAAGTTATGCCCCACTTTAGTTGAGAAATACAACACGGAACCAGACCCTTCGGCCCACAGAGTCCATGCCGTCCCGGATCATACTAGCTCCACGTTATCCCACTTTCACATCCACTGCCTACGCACTAAGGGCAATCTGCAGAGGCCAATTATGTTGTAAACCTGCACGTGGGGGGAAGCCGGAGCACCTGGAGAAAACCCACGCAGTCACAGGGAGAACACGCAACCTCCATGTGCAGGAAAGAACTGCAGATGCTGGTTTAAACCGAAGATAGACACAGAATGCTGGAGTAACTCAGCGGGACAGGCACCATCTCTGGAGAGAAGGAATGGGTGACGTTTCGGGTCCCGAAACGTCACCCATTCCTTCTCTCCAGAGATGCTTCCTGTCCCGCTGAGTTACTCCAGCATTCTGTGTCCACATGCAAACTCCACACAGGCAGCACCCGAGGTCAGGATTGAGCCCGGGTCTGAGGCGCTGCGGGTAGTGGCACCACCTGCTTCGCCACTGTGCTGCCAGTGCCACTTATGGCAGCATTACTGTCGATTAGCAGTTGAACGTTGCTCAGGCAACGACGAGGAAGACCCGTGTTGAACTTCATGAACCCAATCCTCCTGGAAAGCACTTTCCAAATAATCAGCGTAACGCCCCCGTCCCACTGTACGAGGTAATTCACGCGTTTTTCCCCGATTCGAACTCGGGAGAATGCCCGTAGGAGTTGGTGGATGTCTCGTAGCGGCTCGTAATGCTAACGGTAGGTACTCGGGACATCCGGTAAACTCGTGACGTTTCTTCACCCCTGTAAAAAATGTCCACGAGTAAAAAAAATACTTGCGATAAAAACTATTGTTACTTTTTACTTGTAGTTGTCCATTACCAGCCACTACGAGACATCCACCAACTCCTATGGATCCACTACGGACATTCTCCGAGTTCGAATCAGGGGGAAACCCGGGAGAACTGGTGAATTACCTCGTACAGTGGGACAGGTGCTTATCTGAGGCAACACAGCCACGTGTCCTGGAAGGGCATTAACCACAGTCTGCAAGCACTTCCGGGCAGAGGACATCAGGAGCTTGTAAAATGACGGTGCAAGCCCCCATGACCGCGAGCCGTGGTTTAAACTGAAGGACTTTGGTGACGACAGTTTATCGGAGATATGTGTTTTCAAGTTTTATCTATCTCTGGGTGCAAGGCCAGACGTATGAAAGACATTCATTTTCTACTTACAAGTGTTCATCCAGTTTCCGTTTCAGCAAGTTAGACTGCAAAGAAAAACAAGGGTGGGGGGGGGGGGGGGGGGGAGGTAAGGTGTGGTTGAGTAATGATTACAGATAAAAAGCAGAACTGTCGTTGATTAAAATAATTCACACTTGCAAAAGTTAATCACAGAGGAAGATCAACATAACCCAAGTGACCACAGTGCAGCATAGCTTCCCAGGTGATCATCTGAGGGGACATCTCAAATCCTTCACTGGGCCACCAAGCTCCGTGTCCGTTTAAACAGATATACCTCAGATTCCAGAAGGACTCGAGTGCCATTTGGTGTTGGTCAGATAACAGTTTGGATTAGTTTTTGTCGTGGACATCAAAGATCCTACAGCGAAGCAAGACAGATCACTCGATGAAAAAGACGTAGTACGGTCATGGGCAGATTCATGGGTAATTTCCGGCCCCATTTCCGTAACCGGCTTCCGTCTCCGCACCAAAGATCCCGTAGTGGAGCAAAGCTACCAGTGCGGAGACGGAAGCCGGTTACGGAAACATCCTCGTAAAAATTTGGGAAAAATCTTCTCCTCATTTTCAGAATTATAATTGATTAACACGAACTGTTCCCCCGCAACGTTGATTATACTGTGAGTCGGGTCGGGTTACTGAAATGGATGAAAAAAAGGCCCACGTTCCGCTCCGTTGCGTACTACACGTCAGCCCATTGCATTTAGCAGGAGTGGTCTATCTTGCTCTGCTATAGGATCTTTGGTGGACATAACCCAACAGGGAATATAAAGAAACCTTAGCCTAACACCAAATCCTCCATTGCCCAAACCAACACAGTCATAGTCATACATGGAAACAGGCCGTTCAGCCCAACTAGCTTATATCAAACAAGGATTCCCCAGCTATGCTATTCCCACTTCCACAGGGTTTCCCCAGGGAAACATGTTCCCGATGTTGGGGGAGTCCAGGACCAGGGGGCCACCGTTTAAGAATAAGGGGTTGGGCATTTAGAACGGAGATGAGGAAAGACTTGTTATGAATTTGTGGAATTCTCTGCCACAGAAGGCAGTGGAGGCCAATTCTCTGGATGCTTTCAAGAGAGAGTTAAATAGAGCTCTTAAAGATAGTGGAGTCAAGGGATATGGGGAGAAGGCCGGAATGCGGTACTGATTGTGGATGATCAGCCACGATCACAGTGAATGGCGGTGCTGGCTCGAAGGGCCGAATGGCCTATTGTCTATCGTTAGGCCCATAACCCTCCACATTTTTCCTAACCATGAAGTCGTCCAAATGTCTTAAATGTTGTTATCCTTTGAGTGTATAAGGGATGTAGGAGTACACGAGGGGTAAAGAGGCTAAAATGGTTTTGGCAGATAGCGTCATGGAGAAGCCAAGCGATTCTACTGGGATATTAAGAGCAATAGGTAACTGTGGAGAGACTAGGGCCATGTGGGGATCAATTTTGAGTCTTCTACTCACAGCAGTTGGGTCTTTTGGCCAGAGAACTGGAAAACATAGGTTTAAGGTGAAAGGGGAAAGATTTATATACAATAGATAATAGGTGCAGGAGTGGGCCATTTGGGCCTTCGAGCCAGCACCGCCATTCAATGGTCCCCAACTCAATGATCGTCCCCAATCAGTACCCCAATTTAATAGGAACCTGAAGGGCAACTTTCTTTTACATAAAGGGTGGAGGGTAAATGGAATGAGCTGCCAGTGGAAGTGGTTGAGGCAGGTCGCACGTTTAACAAACATTGAGACAAGTACATGGATAGGACAGGTTTGGAGGGATATGGGGCAAACTCAGGCAGGTGGGACTGGGGTAGATGGGGCATGTTGGGCCCGTTTCCAAGCTGTCTCACTCTAATATGGTCATTTAGGTGCAGGGGTGAAGGGCAAGATGTTGAATGGACATTTCTCATCATGGAAGCTATGGGATGAATGGAAATGGATAGTGATGTATTGGAACATAGCCACATTGTGTAAGTGGTGGCATTGGCAGCTTTAAGGTATATTTAGGTGGATAAATCCTGAGGGTCATGTGGAAAGGCCGGTGACAGGGGCTTCTGCATCATCTTTGGCTAGGGTGAGGGACCACTAGATTGGTGGGTGGCCAACGTTTAGATTAGTTTAGAGATAGTGCGGAAAGAGGCCCTTCAGCCCTCCGAGTCCATGCCGACCAACGATCGGTACACTTGCACTATCACACTAGGTACAATTTACAATCTTTATCGAAGCCAATTAACCGGCAAACCTGAATGTCTCTGGAGTGTGGGAGGAAACCGGAGAAAACCGGGATGGCGGGTGCAGTCATACGCTGAGAGAATGGAGTGGCTGAGCTTGTACACGCTGGAGCTTAGAAGGATGAGAGGGGATCTCATTGAAACATATAAGACTGTTAAGGGTTTGGACACGCTAGAGGCAGGAAACGTGTTCCTGATGTTGGGGGAGTCCAGAACCAGGGGCCACAGTTTAAGAATAAGGAGTAAGCCATTTAGAACGGAGACGAGGAAACATTTTTTCTCACAGAGAGTGGCGAGTCTGTGGAATTCTCTGCCTCAGAGGGTGGTGGAGGCAGGTTCTCTGGATACTTTCAAGAGAGAGCTAGATAGAGCTCTTAAAGATAGCGGAGTCAGGGGATATGGGGAGAAGGCAGGAACGGGGTCCTGATTGGGGATGATCAGCCATGATCACATTGAATGGCGGTGCTGGCTTGAAGGGCCTACTCCTGCACCTATTGTCCTAAAACCCACATGGTCACGGGGAACCTACAAACATCTTACAGTTAACACCGGTGGTCTCTGGTGCTGCAGGGCAGCAACTCTAATGCAGCCCTAAAGATGCGCTGTTATTTAAGAAGGGCTGCAAGGACAAGCCAGGGATCTACAGGTCCTTGAGCTGAATATCAATGGTGGGAAAGTGAATGGAGGGGATTTTGAGAGACAGGATACAACTGCATTTGTAAATGCAAGGACTGATTAAGGATAGGAGCATGGCTTATGCGTGGGAAATAGTGTTCCCACAGATAGGCTGAGCTGTCTGAAGAGGTGGCAAAGAGGATTGAGGTGGGCAGGGCAGTAGATGTCATCTACATGGACTTTTGGAATGCCTTTGACATGGTTCTGGTGGGTGGGCTAGTTTAGACGTTAGATTGCACGGGATCCAGGCTAGCTGGATACATAATTGCAGTCGGAGTCCGATGTTGGCAGTGGAGGGTTGCTATTTAGATTAGGAGCCCGCGCCCAGACGCATGTTCAGTTATGTCCACAACAATCCATTAGGCATGATCGACACAACATGCTGGACTAACCCGGGCGGCATCTCTGGAGAAAAGGGGGTAAGATGCTGCCTGACCCACTGAGTTACTCCAGCATATTGTGTCTATCTTCGGTGTAAACCAGCATCTGCAGTTCCTTCTTATACGATCCATTAGGTATACCGTATACTTGAACAAGATCTCAATGGGCCCAGTGAAAGATTGGCGACCATCTCCAAGGGAATGGAATCTTTTCAACCCTTTGATTTCCAATGCTAGCTTTGCACTTCCAAAATGATTCTGCACACAATTCCAATTAATTCGAACAAGGTCTGCAACCATGAATATTAGTTGGCTGATTTTATTAAATTAGATCATAGTTGCTTTATGTTTAATTTAGTTTTGAGATACGGTGCAGAAACAGGCCCTTCAGCCCACACTAACACTATCCTACACACACTAGGGACAATTTACACTTATACCAAGTCAATTCACCTGCAAACCTGTACATCTTTGGAGTGTGATCTTAGAGAAAACCCACGCAGGTCACGGGGAGAACGTACAAACTTCGTGCAGACAGCGCCCGTAGTTGGGAATGAAAACCAGGGTCTCTGGCGCTGCAAGTGCTGTAAGGCAGCAACTCTACCGCTGCGCCACCATGCCACTCTCAAGCCCTATGTCTGCCGTTGGTAACTCTATTAGGATGGCACTTTTTTTTAAATTGAAGACTGTAGGTTTCACCTTGTTCTCGACAAAGGGGACAAATATTGGAAAGGAATATTTAGTCAGTCTCAGTAACATCAAATTAGGGGTTTAAAAGCCCAACAGTATAGGAGAAAGACTGAAGGTGGAAAATCGTTTGGGTTTAGGATTGTGGGAAAGGGTTATGCTAAAAGCCCTGTCCCACGGTGCGAGTTCATTCCAAGAGCTCTCCCGAGTTAAAAAAAATCAAACTCGTGGTAAGCACGGAGAATGAACGTAGCGGGTACGTCGGAGCTCGGGGACATCTCTTAGCGCTAACGGCAGGTACTCGGGAAGACTCGCTAAGGGCAGGTAAGCACGGGAAGATTTTTCAACATAATGAAAAATGTCCACGAGAGCCCAGAGTACCGACGAGTGGCCATTACCGTAAATCTCCGAGTTCGAGTCCGGGCAAACTCGGGAGAGCGCTTGGAATGTACCGGAGGACAGGGCTTTAAGAGTAGTAAAAAAAAATAAATGGATGGGCAATTTTAATATGTTCCAGAAACACATCTCCCTCGTTGTCACGACAGTAAATTGGTACTGGGACTTTAGACTTTAGAGACACAGTGTTGAAACAAGCCCTTCAGACCAGCGATCTCCGTACACCAGCACTATCCTACACACACTAGGGACAATTTACAATTTTACCAAAGCCAATTAACCCACAAACCTGGACTACTTTGGAGTGCCGGAGGAAACCCGAGCACCCGGACAAAAACCGTGAGGTGACAGGGAGAACGTACAAACTCCGTACAGGCAGCACCCGTGGTCAGGATCGAACTCGGGTCTCCACCGTGCTGCCCCAAGTTAATGCGTTTGAGGCGTTAGATGGCTACCTACAGCAACCAGATTCATCAAGGTTCTGTATTCTTTAGGGGAGAAAACTACACACAAAGGGTTGAAAGATACGCAAACCACAGACGTAAAGGAGATTGCTTCAAGGTGATAATTCATCCTTTTGCAGATTCAAAACAAGAATAAATGTGATTTGATAGCAACGTAATAATTAAAGCAGCTTAAAGTAGTGGCCTTGGCCAATAGACAGTGCAACCCTTTAATTGATTTGTACTTTTTCTGTATCGTACGTTTATTTTGGATGTATTTCTAACTGCTGATATACTTACAATGGCCTATTGTAGGTGAGAACACACACAAGGGAAGAGAAAGAAACACATTAGACATTTATAATCCAAAGTTAATCCACTTTAGTCCGTGTTACATTTCACATTTAACCTGCAAGTTTCAAAGTACCACAATGCCACTCCATGATGAATAAAAAATCAGCATAAAACCATATAACTGTATTTTCAAGCGTTTCCTCGATCCCAGGTTGCATGTTATTTGGATGTTATCGGATTACAGTAAACCCTCACTGTAACGGACCATGGGGATGGGAATGGTGTCCGTTATTGACAGTTAGATAGGGCTCACAAAGAGAGTGGAGTCAGGGGATGTGGGGAGAAGGCAGGAACGGGGTACTGATTGGGGATGATCAGCCATGATCACATTGAATGGCGGTGCTGGATCGCATGACCGAATGGCCTGCTCCTGCACCTATTACCTACTGACCCAAAACATCACCCATTCCTTCTCTCCAGAGATGCTGCCTGTCCCGCTGAGTTACTCCAGCTTCGGTTTAAGCCAGCACCTGCAGTTCCTTCCTACACATGTCACCTAAGTGACAATAGCTACTGTCTGTTTGTCCCGCTATAACAAAGTAAGGGTTATATCCCATTGACGTCACAACCCCGGGCACTAGGTCAGAGTTCAGGGGCCCTGTCGCTGAGAGCCCAGTGGGATCTCCCTCGCCGCACTGATGCTGAATTCCCAAGTTGAGGGCAAACCGGGAATGCATTGGGATGAGGAAAACAATTCCTACTCCGAGTGAGATTCCCACAACTAACTGTTCTTCTGGAGTTCAGGGTGAAAGTACATTTTGTGTCCATCGTCAGTGCAAACTGCAGTTCCTTCCTACACAATGAAACCTCAGCTGCAGCTACCGGAGTGAAAACCTACCGGACCTGTCCCACCATGTTTTAGGCAACTGCCGGCGACTGTCACAGTCGTAGCAGGTGGTTGAAAAACTGGCCACCACCTACGTCATCCTGGCGATGACCTACGACAGCCCCTACGTCAGGAAGAGTGAAGCTACGCTCATTGGCGTCAAACCCACTGTCGCTGAAAATGTTTCAACATGTTGAAAATTTAGCGGCGACCGGAAAGACACTATGACTGTTTGCGCGACGGAGACGACTCCGTGCCGCCCGTAGTTGCCTAAACAAAATCACCTAAGTGGGACAGGCCCATAAGTGTCTCATTAACTGGGCTGCATTTAATATCGAAATCACTCTCCACCCTTGGGGAATTATATTAGGCTGAATGACCATTCCACATGGGACCATAGTTCAGGGGGCAGCTTGCTGATGGGAGCAAGGCAGACAGACAAGGGAAGGGGGGGATGACTAGTCAAGGACCAGGTATCCTCCAATATGTTATGGAGAGAATGTGTGCACATTGATCCACTTGTTTCTCCAGGCAGAGAGCAGCAGACAGCCAGCCACGCAGCACGGGTACTCACATCTTCCGCCTTGCTTCCCTGTTCCTGGAGAGCTCGCTGGAGCTGTTCCACCTGCGACCGCAACTCCGTGATCTGCTGCTGATTCAGCCTGGAACACACCCGCCAGCAAGGTCAGCGGCACATCCTTTCACATTCAAATGTTTAAAATCTTGCCTTTAGTTTAGAGATATGGCATGGACGCATCTTCAGTCCCCCGAGCCCATGCCGACACCCATCGCCTGTTCACACTAGCTCTCTGTTATAGAGTCACAGACCAACATGACCCATGTACACTAGTCCCACCCATACATCCCTCTGAATCCATCTTCGGTTTAAACCAGCATCTGCAGTTCCTTCCTACCTATAACATCAGGCTGGCTGAGGAGGCCACAAATAGGCCTGTCCTCGAGTGATCACAGAGGAAGAGGACTTCACTTTCTGATGCCTTTCCCTACAGAAAATGGTGATTCTGCTGTGGGGGGACGTTCATGGTGAATTCTATAATATGTTGTGTCATTTTTCTATGGATGTACAGAAACTTAATTATTTCTTCTATGTAAAGCAGTTTGGTTTCAACGCAAGTTGATTTAAACGTGCTATATGAATACAATCTATTTACTTACTACCTGTTTATTAAATGTTGTGATAGTCCCAGCCTCAACTATCTCCTCCGGCAGCTTGGTCCAAACAACCACCACCCTTTGGGTAAAATATGTGCTCCTCAAATTCCCATCTAATCTTTCCCCCCTCACCTTATCCATCATCGGCTCTGACCTTCCTTCCATCGAGGGGATTTATCGCAGTCGCTGCCTCAAAAAGGCTGGCAGCATCAGCAAGGACCCACACCACCCTGGCCACACACTCATCTCCCCGCTACCTTCGGGTAGAAGGTACAGGAGCCTGAAGACTGCAACAACCCGGTTTAGGAATAGCTACTTCCCATCCATCAGCCATCAGACTATTAAACCTGGCTCGGAACTCCGAACATTAATATTCCTCCATCCGTTATTTGCATTTTATTAATTTATTAATTCACGTGTGTATTTACGTATAGAATTGTAGTCAATGCCTTCTATGTTCTGTTGTGCTATGCAAAGAAAGATTTTCATTGTCCTGTCAGGGACACAGGACAATAAACTCTTTTGACTTTGACTTGACTTAAACCTACGCCTTCTGGTTCTGGGCGTTGCTATATGATGTATTATTAAGAGACTAACGAAAGGTCCCAACCCAAAGCATCACTGCTCCAATGTACTCCAGATATGCTGCCTGACCCGCTGAGTTACTCCAGCATTTTGTGTCTATCGTTGGTATAAACCAACACCTGCAGTTCCTTTTTTAGAAGGATGAGAGGAGATCTCATTGAAACATATAAGATTATTAAGGGTTTGGACACGCTAGAGGCAGGAAACATGTTCCCGATGTTGGGGGAAGTCCAGAACCAGGGGCCACAGTTTAAGAAAAAGGGGTAAGCCATTTAGAACGGAGACGAGGAAACACTTTTTCTCACAGAGAGTGGTGAGTCTGTGGAATTCTCTGCCTCGGAGGGCGGTGGAGGCAGGTTCTCTGGATGCTTTCAAGAGAGAGCTAGATAGGGCTCTTAAAAATAGCAGAGTCAGGGGAGAAGGCAGGAATGGGGTACTGATTGGGGATGATCAGCCATGATCACATTGAATGGCGGTGCTGGCTCGAAGGGCCGAATGGCCTACTCCTGCACCTATTGTCTTTCTTTCTTCCATTCTTTCTCCTAAATGGAAATTCTGTGTTGAAGTCTGTGTTGCATTTATAGAGTTCCTTTTCCCCCCCATCTACTTGGAATGAATTTACAAACTAGGAGAACGGGCATGTTGGGGAATCTCAGACTCCGAGTTGTGTTCAGAGATGCCAGTCTTCCCAAACTTCAGACTGGAATTATCCGACTCCTCCACTGTCAGAGCGAGGCCAAACTCAAACTGGACCCACCCTGACCTCCTCCACTGTCAAGGTGGGGCCAAACGCAAATTGGAGGAACAGCACCTCATATTCCGCTTGGGCAACTTACACCCCAGCGGTATGAGTATTAATTTCTCCACTTTCAAGTAACCCTTGTAGCACCTCTCTCTGCCCCCCGCCCCCCCAACCTAGTCATCCTGTTAGTTTTGTTGTCGTAATACTAATTTCACTGTTCGTATCCCTTCGTTATCACCTCTTCCACAGCCAACACTGGACCATTGTGGGCTCCACCTTTCTTTGGTCACTGGTGTCCACTGTTAAGAGACTGTTCTTTGTACCTTTCCATACCTCTAGTTTCCCTCTCCCCTTCTGACTCAGTCTGAAGGACCTTCGCCCGAAATGTCACCTACTCCTTCCCTCTCTCCCCCCCCCCCCAAAAAAAAATACTGCAAGAAGTCATAAACATTGCCCAGTCCATCATCGGCTCTGACCTCCCGATCATCAAGGGGATCTATCGCAATCGCTGCCTCAAAAAGGCTGACAGCATCATCAAGGACCCACACCACCCTGGCCACTCACTCATCTCCCCGCTGCCTTCAGGTAGAAGGGACAGGAGCCTGAAGACTGCAACGATCAGGTTCAGGAATAGCTACTTCCCCACAGACATCAGGCTATTAAACTTGGCTCGGACAAAACTCAAAAATAGCCCAGTGCGTGTGTGTGCGTGCGTGTGTATGTATATTCAATAGTATATGGTCACACTGATCTGTTCTGTATTCATGCCTACTATATTGTGTTGTGCTGCAGCAAGCAAGGATTTCATTGTCCTATCTGGGACACATGACAATAAACTCTCTTGAATCTTGAGATGCGGCCTGACCCACTGAGTTACACCAGCAATGTGTGTCCACTTATCATTATCACTATCAGCAAACAACTAACTGCCCACCCAGAGGGGGCTTTTATTTTTGCTGGCGATTTTAACCACTCCAACCTAAAAACTGTGCTCCCCAGATTCCACCAACATGTCTCCTGCCCAACCAGAGGTAACAATATTTTGGACCTAGTTTATACTAATATTACTGAAGCATACAAAGCCCTTCCCCTCCCCCACCTGGGACAGTCTGATCACCTCTCTTTGTTCCTGCTCCCCAAATACACACCTCTGATCAGACGTGTGAAACCTACCGCGAGGACAGTGAAGGTCTGGCCTGAGGGGGCTGTCTCTGTCTTACAGGAACAGTTTCAGCAAACAGACTGGAGTCTGTTTGCCACCCAGGCCACCTTTAACTCCCAAGTGGACATAAATTCATACACCTCAACTGTTCTGGACTACATAAGATTCTGCACTGATAACGTCACCACCCATAAAGTGATAAAGACCTTCCCTAATCAGAAGCCGTGGATGAGCAGGGAGGTCAGACTCCTGCTGAAGGCTCGAGACGCCGCTTTTAAATCTGGCGACGCTGAGGGATACAGCTCATCCAGGGCCAATCTGAAAAAGGGAATTAGGAATGCTAAACTCAATCACAAACAGCGGATTGAGGAGCATTTCCGAAACAACTCCGACCCCAGGCGCATGTGGCAAGGAATTAAGTCCATTGCCGACTACCATAAAGTCAACACCCCCCCCCCCGGACAACGCCTCCCTTCCTAATGAGCTAAACCACTTCTATGCTCGCTTTGACCGCCTTTAACACTGTCATACCCGCTAGCTTGATCACCAAACTCAGCGGTCTTGGCATCTCCACCTCCCTCTGCAATTGGACACTGGATTTCCTCACTAACAGACCACAGTCTGTTAGGGTCAACAACCTCACCTCCTCCACTATAACACTGAACACCGGCGTGCCACAGGGCTGTGTGCTCAGCCCTCTCCTCTACTCCCTCTTCACGCATGACTGCATCCCCAAGTATGGCTCCAACACCATCATAAAATTTGCCGATGACACCACGGTGGTAGGACTGATCAGTGATAATGACGAATCAGCCTACAGGGAGGAGGTCCAGCACCTGACTACCTGGTGTGCCAACAATAACCTCGTCCTCAACTCCCAGAAGACGAAGGAAATCATTGTTGACTTTCGGAAGAACAGAGGGGGCAGACACACCCCCATCCATATAAACGGGACTGAGGTGGAGCGGGTCTCCAACTACAAATTCCTCGGGGTACACATCTCAGAGGATCTGTCCTGGTCCCTCAACACCTCAAAGCTAATCAAAAAGGCACAGCAGCGCCTTTACTTTCTGAGGAGGCTCAAAAAAGCCCACCTGTCCCCCCAGATCCTGACGAACTTCTACCGCTGCACCATCGAAAGCATCCTGACCACCTGCTTTACGGTATGGTACAGCAGTTGCACCGTGGCAGACAGGAAGGCACTACAACGGGTGGTGAAAACCGCCCAGTACATCATCGGTGCCCCGCTCCCTGCCTTGGATGCCCTCCACCGAAAACGGTGCCTGAAGCGGGCCGGGAAGATCATCAAGGACCCCTCACACCCTAATCATGGACTGTTTGCCCTCCTCCCATCAGGGAGGCGGTACAGGAGCCTCAAGTCCCGCACCAGTAGGACGAAGAACAGCTTCTTCAACTACACCATCCGACTGCTGAACTCGGAGCCCAGCTGATAGACTTGTCTGTACCCAGTATTTATTTATTTTCCATATTGCTACCACTGCACTCTGTATTTATTTTTCTATATCGCTATCACTAAGAACGACGCTAAACTGCATTTCGTTGTACCTATACTTGTATTTGTGCAATGACATTAAACTTGAATTGAATTGAATTTGACAGGCTTTGTCCTGTCTGCTCCCATCTCTCTTCCAGCCCCCCCCACCCCCCCAAAAATTACATTCTGATTAAAGATGGATCCTGATCCAAAATGTCACCTATTCACAATCGACACAGGACATTTTTCATCATGCTAGAAACACGCCGCGACCTACTTGATGCCACGCGTACCTACGACTAGCATCACGGCCTGCTACGGCCTCGTGACGACCAAGCTGCGAGTGTGTCAAGGGCAAACTCGGCAGAGGTCGTGAATTAGGTCGTGAAAGTGGGGCAGGCCCTTAACTCAGTGGGACGGGCAGCATTTCCGGAGAGAATGAATAGATGATGTTTTATATCGAGAAGGATCTCGACCTGAAACGCCACACATTCCTTCTCTCCAGAGATCCCGCCTGTCCCGCTGAGTTACTCCAGCTTTTTGTGTCTATCTATCTTCGGTTTAAACCAGCATTCCTTCCTACACTGGTCACCTATTCACCTTCTCCAGAGATGCTGCCTGACCTGCTGAGTCACTCGAGAACTCTGTGTCGATCTGAGGGATTCTCTCTCTCTCTCTCTCTCTCACCGGTTTTCATTCTCCAGCTTGTGGGTGTGCCTGTTGGCATCGTCCAACACACTCTGGAACTCGTGGAAGCGGTCGTGGTACGTCTCCTCTTGCTGGACTCGCAGCATCTTGTTCTCATGTTGCAGCCGGATGACCCGCTCCCTGCAGCAATCACAGCAGCACGTTTAGTTCAGAGTTGGAGGGATGCAGGGACCATAGAAATACAGGTGTGTTCCAGGCTGCAATGGCGAGATGGACCAACACCACAATGCTTGCTCGTCTGCCGATTTATTGGTTTAGTTTCGAGATACAGTGCAGAAACAGGCCCTTCGGCCCACCGAGTCTGTGCCGACCACTAGCCCATTTCTACACACTGGGGACAATTTACAATCTTTAAACCAAAGCCAATTAACCTACAAACCTGTAGGTCTTTTGAGTCTGGGGGGGAAACCAAAGAAAACCATAGGGAGAACGTACAAACTCCACACCCAGGATCCAACCCGGGTGTCTGGCGCTGTTAGGCAGCAGGTCTACCTACTCGTTACCACGGCAACCCATCCCCAACCAGACGTCAGGATTGAATCCTGCATTTTGAGCTCTTGCACAACCAGGATATCCTGAAAGGCTTCACAGTCAATGGAAACAGTTTGAAATCTCTTATCAGAACCTCTTCCTTGATAAATGGGCAAGCCGGGATGTTGCAGAGATGAACGAAGGGAACACGGGAGCAACAAACCCTTTCTCTTGTATCTGCACACTGTGGGCAGCTTGAGTGCGAGAGTCTAGGACCAGAGGGCACAGCCTCAGAGTAAAAGGACGTACCTTTAGAAAGGAGATGAGGAGGAGTGTCTTTAGTCAGAGAGTATTGAATCTGTGGAATTCATTGGCACAGAAGCTGTGGAGGCCGTGAATGGATATTTTTAAGGCCGAGGCTGATCGATTCTTGATCAGTTCAGGTGTCAGGGGTTATGGGGAGAAGGCAGGAGAATGGGATTACAATGGAGAGATGGGTCAGCCATGATTGAATGGCAGAGTGGACCTGATGGTCCGATTGACCTGATTCTGCTCCTATCACTTACACCCAAAGAGCCGTACCCTTTTCTGGTCGCTGCTGGATTTTCAACATTTTCGGCAACTTGCTGCGCCTATGACGGGTGCCGGCAAGTCGCCGAAAAAAAATCACGTTAAGGACCTGTCCCACTTTCACGACCTAATTCACGACCGCTTGCCGAGTTTGCCCTTGACTCACACTCGCAGCATGGTCGTCACGAGGCCGTAGCAGGCTGTGATGCTAGTCGTAGGCACTCGTGGCATCAAGTAGGTTTTTCCTACCATGATGAAAAATGTCCACGAGTAAAAAAGGTCGTGGATTAGGTAGTGAAACTGGGACGGGCCCATTAGTGTGCGGAGATCGCTGAGCTGCATGTACTCGGTGGGCCGAAGGGCATGTTTCTGCGTTGTCAGCCCTATAATTGACAGCCAGACCGTCACGTTTGTCAAAATACCAAATTACAATCTTTGAAATTGTGCATTTCCTCTCCGGATCAGAATTGTACAAACTATTATTGCACGATGGCTTTTTTTTTGACATACCTGTAAAAAGATATTTAATGAGATAGAGGCAAAATAAATGTAAAATATGTCCGTATTGAAGAACGTGGAGCCAGGGGCAGGGCGAGGATGGGCGGTGGCGATGGAGAGCAAGGCATGCGTTTAAATAATAACATCACTTGCGAGATGTTTATCATAAAGTAACGGGCTTTTCTTTTTTTCTTTCTCTATTTTCCCCTCTTTCTTTTTCTTCCCTCTCCAGGGTCTATCTCTTAATTCCCGTTTCTATCTCTTCAAGGGTTTCCTTTCCCTCTGTCACACTTTGGCCCTTTCACATCTCTTTTTCACTTTTCCACTTTCCATGCTGCTATTTTTAGAAACATAGAAAAATAGGTGCAGGAGTAGGCCATTCGGCCCTTCGAGCCTGCACCGCCATTCAATGTGATCATGGCTGATCATCCACCTCAGTATCCCGTACCTGCCTTCTCTCCATACCCCCTGATCCCTTTAGCCACAAGTGCCACATCTAACGCCCTCTTAAATATAGCCAATGAACTGGCCTCAACTACCTTCTGTGGCAGAGAATTCCAGAGACTCACCACTCTCTGTGTAAAGAATGTTTTCCTCATCTCGGTCCTAAAGGAATTCCCCCTTATCCTTAGACTGTGACCCCTTGTTCCGGTCTCCCCCAAGATTGGGAACAATCTTCCAGCATCTAGCTTGTCCAACCCCTTAAGAATTTTGTAAGTCTCTATAAGATCCCCCCTCAATCTTCTAAATTCCAGCAAGTACAAGCCGAGTCTATCCAATCTTTCCTCATATGAAAGTCCTGCCATCCCAGGAATCAGTCTGGTGAATCTTCTCTGTACCCCCTCTATGGCAATAATGTCTTTACTCAGATTTGGAGACCAAAACTGTACGCAATACTCCAGGTGTGGCCTCACCAAAACCCTGTACAACTGCAGTAGAACCTCCCTGCTCCTATACTCAAATCCTTTTGCTATGAATGCTAACATACCATTTGCTTTCTTCACTGCCTGCTGTACCTGCATGCCTACTTTCAATGACTGGTGTAGCATGACACCCAGGTCTCGTTGCATCTCCCCCTTTTCCTAATCTGCCACCATTCAGATAATAATAGAGATTTCCTCTCTATTCTCTCTTTTCTAAAGCCTTAAAATAAAAATTAAAATGAAGGGGTACAATGACTGCAATACAATACAAGGGATGTACACTGATGTTACCGCTAATAAATAAAGATATTACATTTTTTTAAAAACAATAATAAATAAATAAATAAGAACTCACTGGAGCTCTGCAGGAACCATCTCCGCTGCAAGGTTCCCCACTGATAAATCTTCATAAGATGCTGCAACGACACAGAGAACACAGGTCAAGACCTTGTGCCTACATTATGGTAGACACAAAATGGTGGAGCAACTATGGAGGGAACGAATGGGAGACTTTTCGGGTCGAGACCCTTCTTCAGACTGATCTTTCGGAAGGAAGGGGGAATCACCAGAGGGGAGCAGCAAGAGAGGATGTTGCTGAACTCTCGACAGAGAGAGGAGGAGAACCTCTTCAAAGTAGACAAACCTCGAGGAGATTTTGCAGCTGAATGGACAAAATGTGTAAGACAGAACTGCAGGTGCTGGTAAAATCGAAGAGAGAGGAGAAGGGTCTCGACCGACATCACCTATTCCTTTTCTCCAGAGATGTTGCCTGTCCCGCTGAGTTACTCCAGCACTGTGTTTTTTCTCCTCAAGATTCAAGCATACGCAGTTCCTTTTGTCTACATTGTTCCTTTGTTGGGTTTCTTTGCAATGTTCTGCTTGGATGTTACTTTGTTAACCAGTGCAGTTATAGAGGTCACCATCCAGGAATATGTAGTGCAGCATCACACAACTAAACATACTAACGACATACTAACGCCGAACGGCACCCAGAACGCCACCCTTTCAGCACACAGATGCTGGCTGTAATCGATGAGAGGAGCGCTGATTTACCGGCTTTGTTCAACACCTTCTGCTGTGCCTGCGCACACCGCAGCTCTTCATTCGTCTCCCTGAGGCCGTCACGCTCCACTATTAATCGCTGCAACAACAAAAACGTTAGTTTAGTTCAGTTCAGGGAATCGAGGACCAGAGGACATGGGTTCGAGGTGAAGGGGAAAAGATTTAATAGGAATCCGGAATAGGAATTTATACGGAGGTAAATAGGAATTTAAAAAGAGGTAACTCTTTCCACAAGCGATACTTGTACGAAACTATACACAACACTGTACCTCAGTACATGTAGCAAATAAAGTATCATTGTAAAGTGCCCTCCATAATGTTTGGGGCAAACACCCATCATTTATTTATTTGCCTCTATTCCACAATTTGAGATTTGTAATAGAAACAAAATGACATGTGGTTAAAGTGCACATTGTCAGATTGTAATAAAGGCCATTTTTACACACTTTGGTTTCACCATGTAGAAAGTACAGCAGTGTTTATACATTGTCCCCCTATTTCAGGGCACCATAATGTTTGGGACACAGCAATGTCATGTAAATGAAAGTAGTCAAGTTTAGTATTTTGTTGCATATCCGTTGCATGAAATGACAGCTTGAAGTCTGCGATTTATGGACATCACCAGTTGCTGGGTGTCTTCTCTGGTGATGCTCTGCCAGACCTGTATTGCAGCCATTTTTAGCTTACAATTGTTTTGGGGGCTAGTCCCCTTCAGTTTTCTCTTCAGCATACAAAAGGAATGTTCAATTGGGTTCAGATCGGGTGATTGACTTGGCCACTCAAGAATTGACCATTTTTTAGCTTTGAAAATCTCCTTTGCTGCTTTAGCAGTATGTTTGGGATCATTTTACTGTAGAATGAACCGCCGGCCAATGAGTTTTGAGGCATTTGTTTGAACTTGAGCAGATAGCACGTGTCTATACTTCTCAGAATTCATTATGCTACCACCATCAGCAGTTGTATCATCAATGAAGATAAGTGAGCCAGTACCTTCAGCAGCCATACATGCCCAGGCCATAACAGCCCCACCACCGTGTTTCACATATAAGGTGGTACGCTCTGGATCTTGGGAGAGTTCCATCTCTCCTCCATACTTTGCTCTTGCCATCACTCTGATAGATGGGATGTCAGGACTTTCATATGAGGAAAGACTGGATAGACTCGGCTTGTACTCGCTTGAATTTAGAAGATTGAGGGGGGATCTTATAGAAACTTACAAAATTCTTAAGGGGTTGGACAAGCTAGATGCTGGAAGATTGTTCCCGATGTTGGGGGAGTCCAGAACAAGGGGTCACAGTCTAAGGATAAGGGGGAATTCCTTTAGGACCGAGATGAGGAAAACATTCTTTACACAGAGAGTGGTGAGTCTCTGGAATTCTCTGCCACAGAAGGTAGTTGAGGCCAGTTCATTGGCTATATTTAAGAGGGCGTTAGATGTGGCACTTGTGGCTAAAGGGATCAGGGGGTATGGAGAGAAGGCAGGTACGGGATACTGAGTTGGATGATCAGCCATGATCACATTGAATGGCGGTGCAGGCTCGAAGGGCCGAATGGCCTACTCCTGCAACTATTTTTCTATGTTTCCAAGTTAATCTTCGTCTCATCTGGCCACAAGACCTTTTTCCAGAACTGTGGTTCCAGAACTCTTTTAAGTACTTCTTGGCAAACTGTAACCTGGCCATCCTATTTTTGCAGCTAACCAGTGGTTTGCAACTTGCAGTGTAACCTCTGTATTTCTGTTCATGAAGTCTTCTGCGGACAGTGGTCATTTACAAATCCACACCTAACTCCTGAAGAGTGTTTCTGATTGGTCAGATGTGTTTGGGGATTTTTCTTTATTATAGAGAGAATTCTTGTGTCATCAGCTGTGGAGGTCTTCCTTGGCTTGCTAGTCCCTTTGCGATTAGTAAGCTCACCAGCGCTCTCTATCTCCTTAATGATGTTCCAAACAGTTGATTTTGGTAAGCCTAAGGTTTGGCTGGTGTCTCTAAGAGTGTTATTCTTATTTCACAGTCATAATGGCTTCTTTGACTTTCATTGGCACAACTTTGGTCATGTTGATAAACAGCAATAAAAGCTTCCAAAGGTGATGGAAAGACTGGAGGAAAGACTAGATGCTGAGAGCTCTCTTATACTGCATTAAGGAGGCAATTCAACACACCTGAGCAATACCCTTTAATAAAATGTGACAATGTGCACTTTAAGCAGATGTGATTTTTTTTCTATTACAAATCTCAAATTGTGGAGTACAGAGGCAAATAAATAAATGATGAGTCATTGTCCCAAGCATTATGGAGGGCACTGCATGTGGAAGAAGCTGCCAGTAGGAGGTAGTTGAAGCAGGTAATATCGGAATGTTTAAAAAACATTTGAACAGGTACATGGATAGGATAGGTTTGGAAGGCAGGTGGGACTGGTGTAGATGGGACATGTTGGTCGGTGTGGGCAAGTTGGGCCCGTTTCCATGCTGTACGACTCTATAACAATGTCCATCCAACCGGATATTCAGATCTCACCGTTCTGCTCCTTCCCAGTTCAATCACATCAAAACACACTTTCCTGACCATGCCCATCTGACACCAAGCTCAAGCTTTCCTCTATCAGACGTTGACTGGTGTTGGGCAGAAAACGCTGGAGTAACTCAGCGGGTCAGGCAGCATCTCTGGAGAGCAGGAATAGGTGAGGAACAACACCTCATATTTCACTTGGTAGCTATATGGATACTGATATGAATACTGACTTCTCCAAGTAGCCCTTGCTTTCCCTGTCTCTCCATTCCCCCACCCTTCCTAGTTCTCCGACCTGGCAGACTGGCCCCCTTATTAAATTTTATCTTTATATGCCTCACCTTCCCCAACCTAACATGATCTATTCTACATTTCCAATGACCTTCATCCCCTTTGATGCCTCATTTTCACACCTTGCCCTTCCATATCTCCATTACTCCCCCTCCCCTGACTTTTAGTCTGAAGAAGAGTCTCGACCTGAAACGTCACCCATTCCTTCTCCCCGAAGATGCTACCTGTCCCACTGGGTCACTCCAGCATTTTGTGTCTATCTTCGATGAGGTTTCGGGTCGAGAACCTTCTCCAGACTTCCATGCCTGTCCCACTTGCATGCGATTGTGTGCGTTTGGCGCGACCGACCGGAAGCGGATGCATCGTATGGCTGCGCGGGGCCGGTCCCACTTAGAAGCACGGAGGGGCATGTAGTTGTGCTCGACGTCGCGCGGGGCTCCGAAATTTATGTAGTGAACTAAATCTTCGCGGGCCACCGGCCTGTCGTGGAACTGACGGCCAAAGTGGGACAGGCCCCAGACCCCGGCGCGACGCAACGTCTCACCTCCATCAGCAGCAGAAGCAGGCAAACGATCGCCGAACTCGGCCTGGGGCTCACGGCCGTTGCGGATCCGGATCCGCATCCGCCCCCACTCCTACTCCCAGAGCAGGGCCAAGACGATTGGAGATAGACACAAAATGCAGGAGTAACTCAGCGGGACCGGCAGCATCTCTGGAGAGAAGCAATGGGTGACGTTTAGGGTCAAGACCCTTCTTTTCAGACTGAAGAAGAGTCTCGACACGAAACGTCACCCATTGCTTCTCTCCAGAGATGCTGCCGGTCCCGCTGAGTTACTCCAGCTTTGTGTCCATCTTCTAATGACGTCACACGCCCCAGACGGCTGTGCGTACGCATGAAATCGTGCACGACCTTCGCGGGACTGTCTCAGCTCAACGCGACCACGAGGTCGTTTAATAAGCGTGCCAAGGACACGCAAGTGGGACAGGCCCTTGAGAGTCCGGGGAGAGGGAGACTAGCTGACTGGTGTGCTGGGGTTGGCTTCATTCTGCGATCCATCTTCCTGGACTCACCTCTTTCTCTTTCAGCAACGCATCATGTTTCTCCTGCAGGTGCTTGAACTCAAATTGCCACTTTTCCGTTTTCATCGACTCTTCTGTGTGCTTGTTGTGAAGCTCGTGGACCTTGTTTGAACGGCAAGGCGGGGCATGAGGGGGCAGGGGTGGTGGGAGGGAGGGAGGGAATGAAACAGCCTTCAATTAGTACTTCATTTTGACAAGAAGCAAACCCACTGCACACTGCGGCAGGCAAGCAGCCAACATAATGGGCCTGTCCCACTTATGCGACTTTTTCGGTGACTGCCGGCACCCGTCATAGGATGCTGAAAGTTTTCAACGTGTTAAAAATTCAGAGGGTGACCAAAAAGACGCTACGGCTCTTTGGCCGACTGAGGAGACGTCTCGCGACCATACAGGCGATATGTCGCGGGGTGAAGCCTGTATGGTCGTGAGTTGTCGCCCATAGAGTCGTACCTTGTTCTGGTCGCCGCTGGATTTTCAACATGTTGAGCATTTTCGGCGACCTGCTGCGACTATGACGGGTGGCGGCAGTCGCTGAAAAAAAATCACTTAAGTGGGACAGGCCCTTAAGCAAGGAACATTTTCACCCAACTCATCCCTGCTCCCGTTGGGCCAAAGAAACAAACGTTTGAAAGCGCGAACCACGATATTCATAAGGTCATAAGTGATAGGAGCAGAATTTGGCCATTCGGCCCATCAAGTACTTGATCCCCTTCACAAAACCATACTGACTTTGGCCTATATTATCATGAACATCCAACCAAACAAGCAAGTTTATCTACATACCACTCTTCAGCAACCAGCAGTTCAATGTGCTTTACACAAAGCATTATAAAGCAATTAAAAACAGTAATTAAAAAGAATAGAAAATAAAAAGAAGCTAAAATTCAATAAAGCAAGTATAAAATACACGAATAAAAATTATAGTGGCATGTTACAAATGAATTATTATTTAATTTAATTAAAATTAAAAGGAATTAAAGGTGGCGTCAAACACAAACGTCTTCAGCCCCGATTTAAAAGAAACATAGAAAATAGGTGCAGGAGTAGGCCATTCGGCCCTTCGAGCCTGCACCGCCATTCAATATGATCATGGCAGATCATCCAACTCAGTATCCTGTACCTGCCTTCTCTCCATACCCCCTGGCCCCTTTAGCCACAAGGGCCACATCCAACTCCCTCTTAAATATAGCCAATTAACTGGCCTCAACTACCTTCTGTGGCAGAGAATTCCACAGATTCACCACTGTGTGAATTTTTTTTTGTCATCTCAGTCCTAAAAGACTTCCCCCTTATCCTTAAACTGTGACCTCTTGTTCTGGACTTCCCCAACATCGGGAACAGGAATAATCTTCCTGCATCTAGCCTGTCCAACCCCTGAAGAATTTTGTAAGTCTCTATAAGATCCCCCCTCAACCTTGTTCAGAGTCCTCTCAAACTGAGAATTGGAGCGGACCTGCATTTTCCTGGACGTTTGTTCCATATATGTGGAGCATAAAAACTAAACGCTGCTTCTCCATGTTTAGTACTGACTCTGTGGACAGAAAGTAGACCAGACCCAGACGACCATTCCTTCTCTCCAGAGATGCTGCCTGTCCCGCTGAGCTACTCCAGCAGTTTGTGTCTACCTTCGATTTAAACCAGCATCTGCAGTTCTTTCTTACACAAACCTCATTCTTTATAACGGACTGTCAAATCTTACCAACCACTGAAGTCAGACTAACCGGCCTATAGTTCCCACTATTCTGCTTTGCTCCCTTCTTGAACAGCGGGGTAATATTGGCAATTTTCCAATCGTCTGGATCCACTCCTGACTCTAGTGATTCTTGAAATATCACTATTAATGCCTCCACAATCTCTAAGGCCACCTCTTTTAGAACCCTAGGGTGCAGTCCATCCGGTCCAGGTGACCTATCCACCTTCAGCCCTTTCAACTTCCCAAGCACCTTCTCCTGAGAAATAGCCACTGCACTAACTTACACCCCTGACACCTTTACCATTCACGCACGTTCCACTGTGAAGACTGATGCTAATAAGTTATTCAACTCCTCTGCCATTTCTTTATTCCCCATTATCTCTTTGCCGGCATCATTCTCCAGCCCGACGTTCACTTTTGCCTCTTTCTTGCTCTTTATATAACTGAAGAAATTATTTTATACTATTAGCTAGCTTACCGTCGTATTTCATCTTTTCTCCCCGTATTGTCTTTTTATTTGCCTTCTGCTCTTCTTTAAAAGCTTCCCAATCCTCTGGCTTCCCACTAATCTTTGCACCGTTATATGCTTTCACTGCAGGAACAGTTTCTTCGCGATTGTTACCAGTGTTTAGTTTAGTGAGACAGTGCAAAAACAGGCCCTTCGGCCCATCAAATCCAATCCCCGCCCATTAACACACATGATTTACATATACCAAGCCAATTAACCTGCACGCTTTTGGAATGTGGGAGGAAGGCAAAAATCTCGGAGAAAAACCCACATGGTCATGGGGAGAACGTGCAAACTCCGTGCAGACAGCTGGAACCCGGGACTCTGGCGCTGTGAGGCAGCAACTCTACCGCTACACCACTGTGCCAACCCCCCCCACAAGTACTGAAACATCCTCCCATTAGCCAGATTGTAGTGATAATCTAATTTTATCTATCTCCCCATGTATGTTCAAAGAGAGGTCCAAAGATTGTTTAATTCTTGTTGTGGTTTTTAAAGATCCAACGTGGAAACAGGCCCCTCAGCCCACGCCACCCAATGATCAGCTGCACGCCAGTTCTCCATTATCCCAGTTTCACATTCTACACACTAGGGGGCACTTTACCAAACGCCAATTAACCCACAAACCCGCATGTCTTTGGAATGTGAGAGGAAACCGGAGCACCCGGAGAAAACCCACGTGGTCACTCAGCACCTGTAGTCGGTGATCCAGTGTACCTGTCTCTTATAGACCTCCAGCTGGCTGCGGACCGAGTTAGCCTTCTTCAGCTCCTCTTCCAGGTCGAAGGTCTTCTGCATGTAGACAGTGTTCCTCTCCTCCAGGAGCTTGACTTGTCGACGCAGGTCTCCCAAGTCCTCCAGTTTCCTCTTGTAGGCTTCGACAGTGGCCTCCAGCTTGCTGACTTTGTCCGAAGAATGCCTGCGAATATCAAGGAAGACCTCAATAATTTAGCTTAGTTCAGAGATACATCGCGGAAACAGGGCCACCGATTCCGCGCCGACCAGCGATCCCCGCACATTAACACTATCCCACACACACTGGGGCAATTTACAAGTTACAATTACACCAAGCCAATTAACTTACAAATCTGTACGTTTTTGGAGCGTGGGAGGACACCGAAGATCTCGGAGAAAACCCACGCAGGTCACGGGGAGAACGTACAAACTCCGTACAGCCCCAGCACTTGTGGTCAGGATGGAACTCGGGTCCCTGGCGCTGTGAGGCAGCAACTCTACCGCTGCGCCACCGTGCCACCCTGAGCTCCTCCGGCAGCTTGTTCCGTACACCCACCATCTGAGAAAAGCAATGGCTTCAGGGACACCAGATTCCGTTTGTTAGGGACAATTTGTGTACCGTTTTGGTCTCCTAATCTGAGGAAAGACATTCTTGCCATAGAGGGAGTACAGAGAAGGTTCACCAGACTGATTCCTGGGATGGCAGGACTTTCATATGAAGAAAGACTTGGCTTGTACTCGCTATAATTTAGAAGATTGAGGGGGGATCTTATAGAAACTTACAAAATTCTTATGAGGTTGGACAGGCTAGATGCAGGAAGATTGTTCCCGATTTTGGGGATACAGAACAAGGGGTCACAGTTTAAGGATAAGGGGGAAGTCTTTTAGGACCTAGATGACAAGATCTTTTTTCACACAGAGAGTGGCGAGTCTGTGGAACTCTCTGCCACAGAAGGTAGTTGAGGCCAGTTCATTGGCTATATTCGGCTCATCAAGTCTACTCAATCCGCCATTCAATCGTGGCTGATTTATCGAAGTTGGACACAAAATGTTGGAGTAACTCAGCAGGACAGGCAGCAGCTCAGGAGGGAAGGAATGGGTGATGTTTTGGGTCAAGACACTTCTTCAGACTGGGTTGAGGTTTCCGGTGCGGTGGTGCCATGAGGCGGCAGGTCTACCTAAGTCTTTTAGGACCGAGATGAGATAAACATTTTTCACACAGAGAGTGGTGAATCTGTGGAATTCTCTGCCACAGAAGGTAGTTGAGGCCAGTTCATTGGCGATATTTAAGAGGGAGTTAGACGTTGCCCTTGTGGCTAAAGGGATCAGGGGGTATGGAGAGAAGGCAGGTACGGGATACTGAGTTGGATGATCAGCCACGATCAGATTGAATGGCGGTGCAGGCTCGAAGGGCCGAATGGCCTACTCCTGCACCTATGTTCTATGTTTCTAATTTGGTATTCCCGCCATAGTGACTGCTCCTAGCAAGAACATCATCAAACCTTTCATGAACTTCAGGACCTTTACTGTATTCATTAACAGCTCATTTGAGCTGTGGGATATCATAAGATCAGAAGACATATGAGCAGAATTATCGAGTATGCTCCGCCATTCGATCATGGCTGACCTAATTTTCCACTCAATCTCATTCTCTTGCCTTCTCTCCTTAACTTTTGACACCCTTACTAATCAGGAACCTATCAACGTCGGCTTTAAAAACACCCATTGATACCAGAGAAAGTGAAAAAAACACACAGTATCACACAAGTTCACAAGTTATTCGAGTAGAATTAGGCCATTTGGCCAATCGAGTGTACTCCGACATTCAATCATGGCGCATCTCTGCCTCCTAATCCTGCCTTCTCCCCATAACTCTTTTTCCTGCCTTCTCCCCATAGCTCTTGACACTCGTTCTGATCAAGAGATCTCTGCTGTAAGCCACTTCTTAGCATCTGGTTGAAAAATCTGAAGTCATGGTAAAATGTACGCCCCCCTCCCTCTCGTCTCAATGGTTCTTGGCACAGGTCATTGAATAAATACGCTTCCGGTTAGCCGCGGCCGTACCCCGGCAGCAGGCCTGGCTCGCCCGGTGCAGGACTGGGACCCCACCTGGAGTCGTCCTAGGTTCGTCTCCTCCACGACCCCGAGCGAGGGCGGAGGGAGTCGGCGATGGCGGCAGACAGTGGGCCGTTTTCAAGATGGTGGCCGATGGAGGAGAGGATCGGTGTCGCCAGGACAACGGGCCTTTACGAGCAAGATAAGACCGTACTCTTAAAGAACTTTGCGGGCGCCCAGAAACGAGGCGACTCTCGGTGTGCTATCTCGGCGAAGTTTACTATTACACCACAATCGATGCCCTTTTGTACTTAGTTTTGATTGTGTTTATCTATACTATGATTTTACTGGATTGTATGCAAAACAAAGAATCTCATGTGCCTAGGTATATGTGACAATAAAGTATCATCATCATCGAACTTGGAGAAATTAAAACCAGTTGGAAAATTGGCTGGGGTAAGTAGAGAACAACAAATAGATTGGCTTGCAAAAGTTTTCATACCCCGTGAACTTTTCCACATTTTGTCACCTTACAACCACAAACGTAAATGTATTTTATTGGGGTTTTATGTGATAGACCAACACAAAGTGGCGCATAATCGTGAAGTGGAAGGAAAATGATACATGGTTTCCAAATTTTATTACAAATAAAAAATGGAAAAGCGTGGCATGCAAAAGTATTGAGCCCCCCTTTGCACATCTAGAGACTGAAATTTTTGCCCATTCTTCTTTGCAAAATAGCTCAAGCTCAGTCAAATTGGATGGAGAGTGTCTGTGAACAGCAATTTTCAATTCTTGCCAGAGATTCTCAATTGGATTTACGTCGGGACTTTGACTGGGCCATTCTAACACATGAATATGCTTTGATCTAAACCATTCAATTGTAACTCTGGCTGTATGTTTAAGGTCGTTGTCCTGCTGGAAGGTGAACCTCCGCCCCAGTCTCAAGTCTTTTGCAGACTCCAACAGGTTTTCTTCCAAGATTGCCCTGTATTTGGCTCCATCCATCTTCCCATCAACTCTGACCAACTTCCCTGTCCCTGCTGAAGAAAAGCATCTCCACATCATGATGCTGCCACCACCATGTTTCACAGTGGGGATAGTGTGTTCAGGGTGATGTGCAGTGTTAGTTTTCCGCCACACATAGAGTTTTGCATTTAGGCCAAAAACTTCCATTTTGGTCTCATCAGACCAGAGCACCTTCCTCCACATGTCTGCTGTCCCCCCACATGGCTTGTGGCAAACTGCAAACGGGACTTCTTATGGCTTTGTTTCAACAATGGCTTTCTTCTTGACACTCTTCCATAAAGGCCCGATTTGCGGAGTGCACGACTAATAGTTGTCCTGTGGATAGATTCTACCACCTGAGCTGTGGATCTCTGCAGCTCCTCCAGAGTTACCATGAGCCTCTTGGCTGCTTGTCTGATCAATGCTCTCCTTGCCCGGCCTGTCAGTTTAGGTGGACAGCCATGTCTTGGTAGGTTTGCTGTTGTGCCATACTATTTCCATTTTCGGATGATGGATTAAACAGTGCTCTGTGAGATGTTCAAAGTTTGGGATATTTTTTTATAACCTAACCCTGCTTTAAACTTCTCCACAACTTTATCCCTGACCTGTCTGGTGTGTTCCTTGGGCTTCATGATGCTGTTTGTTCACTAATGTTCTCTAACAAACCTCTGAAGCCTTCACAGAACAGCTGTATTTATACTGAGATTAGATTACACACAAGTGGACTCTATTTACTAATTAGGTGGCTTCTGAAGGCAATTGGTTGCACTCGATTTTATTTAGGGGTATCAGAGTAAAGGGGGCTGAATACTTTTGCACGCCACACTTTTCAGTTTTTTATTTGTTAAAAAAAAATTGAATACCATGTATCATTTTCCTTCCACTTCACAATTATGCGCCACTTTGTGTTGGTCTATCACATAAAGTCCCAATAAAATACATTTACGTTTGCGGTTGTAACGTGACAAAATGTGGAACAGTTCAAGGGGTATGAAAACTTTTGCAAGCCACTGTATATCTGAACATTTCCGGTAGGAGACACCTAATGCCTACTGCGATTCCATTTGCATCACTTGTCCAAAACAAATTAGTTTTTGATACAAGTTCATAAGATCTAGGAGCAGAATTAGGCCCATCAAGTCCACTCTGCCATTGAATCGTGGCTGATCTATCGATCTCTCTCAACTCCATTCTCCGGCCTTGAATGAACCCTTGCCAACCGCACTAATCAAGAATCTGTCAATCTCCACCTTAAAAATACCCAATGACTTGGCCTCCACCACAGTCTGTGGCAACGGATTCCACAGATTCACCACCCTCTGACTCAAGAAATTCCTCATCTCCATTCTGATGGGACATCCTTTTACTCTGCCAGCTGTGGCCTCTGGTCCGAGACTCCCCCACTGGTGGAAACATCCTTTCCACGTCCATTCTATCCAGGCCTTTCATTATTCGGTAAGTTTCAATGAGGTGTCTCCCCCCCCCCCCCAACCCTTCATCCTTCCAAACTCCCAGCTGGATCAGGCCCAGTGCCGTCCAACGCTCATCATATGTGAACCCACTCATTCCTGGGATCATGCAATTCTGCTTTGGAGCTCACCTCAAGATGTCCATTTCGTCCTTGAGGGACTGGGATTCCTCGGCCAGGCTGGTGAGCTCGTCGTTCCTGTGCTGCAGCTCCAACGATTCCTTCTCCATCTCCTCGCACCGGATGCGGAAGTCATCTTTGATTGCTTCCAATCTGGGCAAAAGAGGAACGACTTCACTTTGTGGAAACAAGGAACAAGCGCGGCGCAGCGGTAGAGTGGCTACCTCACAGCGGCGGAAACATGGGTTGCGTCCCGACTACAGACGTTGTCTGCACAAACGGAGTTTGTACGTTCACCGTGTGGGCTTTCTCCGGGTGCTCTGGTTTCCTCCCGCACACCAAAGACATGCAGGCTTGTAGGTTATTTGGCTTCTTTAAATGCTGTCCTCTTGCAGGATAGAAATGGGTGATCATCGGTCCATGTGGACCGAGTAGGCCATTTCCACACTGCATCTCCAAGAAACAAACAAAAACTGCACATGCTGGTGACCAAGGGAAGGCACAAAGTGCTGGAGCAACTCAGCGGGTCAGGTAACAAACATCTCTGGTGCACATGGATAAATGACGTTTCAGATCAGGACCCTTCCTCAGACTGATTGCAGGGGAGGCTGGATAGAAAGCTAGAAGGACTTAACCTTGAAGCCTGGAGATTGTTAAGGGTTTGGACACGCTAGAGGCAGGAAACGTGTTCCCGATGTTGGGGCAGTCGAGAACCAGGGGCCACAGTTTAAAAATAAGGGGTAAGCCATTTAGAACGGAGACGAGGAAACACTTTTTCTCAGAGAGAGTGGTGAGTGTGGAATTCTCTGCCTCAGAGGGCGGTGGAGGCCGGTTCTCTGGATACTTTCAAGAGAGAGCTAGATAGGGCTCTTAAAGATAGTGGAGTCAGGGGATATGGGGAGAAGGCAGGAACGGGGTACTAATTGTGGATGATCAGCCATGATCACATTGAATGGGGGTGCTGGCTCGAAGGGCCAAATGGCCTCCTCCTGCACCTATTGTCTAATGTCCACCTACCAAATACAAAAACACTTCCTAGTACAAAGTAGCTTCAATGTTTAGCTTAGTAACAGACCCTTCTGCCCATTGAGTACACACTGTCCACCCATTCACACTGCTTCTCTGTAATCTTACTTCCCCATTCAATCTCCGCACACCTGGGGGTAATATACAGAGGGTCAATTAACCTACAAAGCCATCCATCTTTGAGATGTGGGAGAAAATCAAAGCACTTGGAAAAAACTGGTACTGATTGGGGACGATGAGCCGTGATCACATTAAATGGCAGTGCTGGCGCGAAGGGCTGAATGGCCTAGTCCTGCACCTATTGTTTATTGTCTGTGTTCCATCAGGCAGGGTGTGGCCTGTCCCTTTACATCACCACGTTGTACAACTAACCATCTGCACAGCGCCAACAAGAGAATGAATGAGGATTACAGAAGGTGAGAACATTTAAGCGTTAATTGCAAGTATTCAGGTAATCTTTGGATTCTATTTGAACATGCATGGGAGATAGATAATGATCACTCCGTGTAGAACAGACTAATTTAGCAGCTTTTAGTTGCACACATTCCAACTCCAGTAAAGTCACTGGAATGGATTAACATCATAGGAGCAGGCGATAGTTACCAGTTTAGTTTAGCTCAGAAATGCAGCGCGGAAACAGGCCCTTCAGCTCACCAAGTCCGCACCGACCAGCGATCCCCGTACACTAACACTACCCTACACACACTCGGGACAATTTACAATTATACCATGCGAATTAGCCTACGAACCTGCACATTTTTGGAGGAGAGGAAACTGCAGCACCCGGAGAAAACCCTTGCAGGTCACGGTGAGAACGTACAAACTCATTACAGACAGCACTCGTAGTCAGGATTGAACCCGGGTCTCTGGCGCTATATGACAGCAACTCTACCGCTATGGCGTGTGCCAGCAGTTATAGAAAGTTACCACAAAAGGCGGTGGATGTATGAAATGAGCTGCTGGATGATGTAGTTGAGGCAGGGATTATTGCAACGTTTAAGAAACAATTAGACAGGTACATGGATAGGAGAGGTTTGGAGGGATATGGGCCAAACGCAGGCAGGTGGGACTGGTGTTGATGGGACATGTTGGCTAGTGTGGCCAAGTTGGGCCGAAGGGCCTGTTTCCACACTGTATCACTCTGCTATTTGTCTGATTGTAGTTCAGTTTAGTTTAGAGAAACAGCACGGAGACCGAGTCGGCACCGACCAGCGACCTCCGGACACCAACACTATCCCACACACACTAGGGACAATTTACACTCGTACCAAACCAATTAACCCACAAAACTGTACGTCTTTGGAGTGTGGGAGGAAACCCATGCGGTCACAGGGAGAACGTGCAAACTCCGTACAGGCAGCGCCTAGGTCTCTGGTGCTGCAAGCTGTGTAAGGCAGCAGAGACCTAGGCGCTACCGTGCGGTCCTTGAAGGATCAGTGTGTGAGCACGAGGGGGGAGGTACCTGTAGTTCTCCTCCTGCACCAGCTCCAGCTGGCTCTGCAGTAGAAGGAGCTTCTTGTTGGTGCCGCTGGTTGAGTCCTCCAGCGAGTCGGAGCGGCGCATCCCCTCCCGCAGCAACTTGTTCTCAGCCAGCAAGCTGCTCTTCTCCTCCACAAGGGTCGCCACCTACGGGGGAAAGGCTGCAAGTGTCAAGGGGACTGAATGGGCAGGCGACACCTGCAAGGGCAATGCAATGGGGTCAACGCTTTCTTCCAAAGTGGTCTTTATCAAGGAATAGAAACTGCTTCCAACGCAATGAGTAAAAAGAGTCCTTTATACCAAAATGTGGACAAAGCATACAACCTAGTGATATGAATGTTACATTTCTCTCATCTCAAGTAACGCTTGCATTCCCTCTCTCTCTCTCTCTCTCTCTCTCTCTCTGTCTTTCCCCACCCTAGTTTTACAAATAGTAAACACTGCCTGGTAGTTGAACCATCCTCCTTTAGATGTGTGAAATCTGTAGACATTCACGGGCTGAAACCCCAGCAAGAACCGGGATCAGAGAGATAATTAAGTTGGACCATTCTGAGCAGCTTAGTTTGTGTCCAACTGCAGGAACGATTGATGGATCATTGCTGGAGAACTTCTTTCAAATAAATAGAACATTACTGCTGCATATGGGCCTATACCTTTCAGTCTTGCGTGCTTCAATGCAACAAAGATTTATCGCATCAACCTACAAATCTTCCAACCTATGATCATAGTAAAATAAACTGTAAATTATATTCTCTATATCACAAAAGCCATGCCAAAAGGGGCAGCAATGACATTGTTAGGTATGCACATGCAGATTTTAATTCCTAGTTGATTAATATGTTGTACAGCCAGGTATAGATTTAAAATGATATTGTTAAATTTTATTTTAACCAATGTTAAAATTTAGTTTTCCAAATTTACTTTTATAAAAACTTACCTTAATCAGGTTCTTAGAATGTTTATTTTTGCCATTTAGTCGTTAGCCCTTATGAAGCAAATGTATTGGACACAATATTAGACAGAAGAAACTGCAGATGCTGGTTTACAAAAGAAAAGAGCGTTGGAGTAATTCAGCGGGTCAGGCAGCATTGTTGGAGGACATGGATTCATTTGTGATATTTCTGGTCGGGGCCCTCCAGAGATGCTGCCTTACCCGCCGAGTTACTCTCATACTGTGTGTGGGGCTGTGGAACGAGTTGCCAGAGGAGGTCGTTTAGTTGAGATAGGGCGTAGAAACAGGCCCTTTGGTCCACGCCGACCAGCGATCCCCACACACTAAAGGGCTTGTCCTACCAGCATCCGACTCCATGCGATGGGCGCGATCAAACTAGAAGCGGGGGCCGCGCGGAGGTCGGGTGATCCCCTGTACAGGGCCGTTCCCACCAGCAAGCGCTTGCATGCGGCAAGCGCGACCAAACCGGCAGCGAGGGCCGCGCGGAGGTCGGGTGAGTGGCGCAATGCGGCGCAAAGTGAGGCGAACTTGGAGCGAAGTCTTAAGGTAAGTTCGCCAGGACAGAGCGGGGCACACAGGCACACACACAGAGGGCCACGGAGCCACACACAGAGAGGGTCACGGAGGCACCTACAGATAGGTTCACGGAGGCACGATGTCGAGGCGGTGTGTAATGCGTCGAGGCGACTGCGAGCCGACAAGCCGTTGCCGCGCGGAATTTTTGAACATAGTCAGTTTTTCGGAGCCTCGCGCGATGTCGGGACGAACTCGGGACAATTTTACACATACACCAAGCCAAATAACCTACATACCTGCACGTCTTTGGGGTGTTGGGGGGGGCGGGGGAACCAAAGATCTCGGAGAAAACCCACGCAGGTCACGGGGAGAACGTACAAACTCGGCATGGACAGCGCCCGTAGTTGGGATCAAACCTGGGTCTCCTGCGCTGCGAGAGCTGTAAGGCAGCAACTCCACCGCTTAGCCACCGTACCGCCCTTTCCGGCAGATACTATAACAACATTTAAAAGGGATTTGGACAGATACTTGCATGGGAAAGGTTTAGAGGGAGACGGGCTAAATGTGGGTGGTGCTTTGGCACTGGAGTAGGTGGGCTATCTTGGTCCGCATCGGCAAGTTGGGCCAAAAATTTGTCCAGTCCTCCTCCATTTTGCCCCGTTTCCGTGCCGTGTGACTCAATGACTCTGAATAGTGAAGGCAAGGGATCAAAGTGGGAAAGGGACGTTAATTCAAAGTGGAAAGAGATGTTAAATCAAAATAAAGACAGGCATTAAAAGAGAAAATGATAAACACAGGGATAGGGAGGGATAGGGATTACAAGTGAAAAAGTAAATCAGGTTTCTCAGCCTCATGATTATTTTAAATGTTTTGTGTGGGCTTCCGGCTGCAGCACGTCTTCGACCGCCGGCCTGCGGCCTACACCAGCCTGAAGCCGCGGTCTCCGGTGGGGAGGCAACGATTCAGGACGTACCTGGACTTTACCTTGTCTGAACTTCTGGATGCCCGCAGCGGCGGATGCGGTGGGTTGAGGTACTGACCGCGGGGGAAAATGGAGGAGGACTGGCCAAATGTTGTGCCTTCCACCGCACTGATGAAAGCTGTGGTGGATGTTTGTGGTAAAAAATAAATACATTTTTAACCTCGGGCCTTGGTGGGGGGGGGGGGGGGGGGGGGGATGAAAAACTATCGAGTTGGTGGATTCCTTTTGCGTGATATATATAACATAATAACTGGCTTTTTTTCTTTTTTTTTTCCTTTTCCTTTTCTTTTTTTAGGGTCTATCTTTTAACCCCCTTTTCTAATTCTTTGACCAAGGGTTTCTTCTCCCCTTTGGCACGCTCTTTCACTATCACATATCGCTCTCTTTCTGTCTATTCCTTTTCTTTAAAAGCCATAAAATTATGGGGTACAATGATTGTAACAGTATATTTGTGTACATTGATGTATTTACCTCTAATAAATAAAATAAATGTTTTTAATAAATAAATATATAAAAGATTTGTGTTTGTGTGTGTGTTTTTTTTTTAAATTGTACCGCCACTGGCAAATTCATTTCACTTGCACTTTATGTTCAAGTGACGAATAAAACTGATATTGATATTGATATAGTAAACCCATTAGGAAAACGCAACAAATCCACGTCAGCTTATGAGGTGGCAAGAGTAAGACCCGCAAATCATTTGTAAAACCATGTTGTGAGTTAACATAGAAATTAGGTGCAGGAGTAGGCCATTCGGCCCTTCGAGCCTGCACCGCCATTCAATATGATCATGGCTGATCATCCAACTCAGTATCCCGTACCTGCCTTCTCTCCATCCCCTTAGCCACAAGGGCCACATCTAACTCCCTCTTAAATATAGCCAATGAACTGGCCTCAACTACCCTCTGTGGCAGAGAGTTCCAGAGACCCACCACTCTCTGTGTGAAAAAAGTCCTTCTCATCTCGGTCCTAAAGGATTTCCCCCTTATCCTTAAGCTCTGACCCCTTGTCCTGGACCTCCCCAACATCGGGAACTATCTTCCTGCATCTAGCCTGTCCAACCCCTTAAGAATGTTGTAAGTTTCTATAAGATCCCCTCTCAATCTCCTAAATTCTAGAGAGTATAAACCGAGTCTATGCAGTCTTTGTTCATAAGACGGTCCTGACATCCCAGGAATCAGTCTGGTGAACCTTCTCTGCACTCCCTCTATGGCAATAATGTCCTTCCTCAGATTTGGAGACCAGAACTGTACGCAATACACCAGGTGTGGTCTCACCAAGACCCTATACAACTGAAGTAGAACCTCCCTGCTTCTATACTCAAATCCATTTGCTATGAAAGCTAACATACCATTCGAGTTTACTGAGTACTTTCCAAGGAATTGGTTGCCTCATTCAGAAGCTAGTTTAGTTGACGTGATAGGAAGGGTTTAGAGGGCTGTGTGCCAAATAGGAGTAGACCACTATGACAACTTGGTCAGCATGGACAAGGGACATAAAGAGTGGACAAAAAGCGCCAATATAGAGGTGCAGCAGTCCCTCAAAGCGCCAGGGACCCAGGTTCAATCCTGACTACGGGTGCTGTCTGTACGGAGTTTGTACGTTCTCCCCGTGACTTGTGTCCGTTTTCTCCCACACTCCAAAGACGTGCGGGTTTGTAGCTTAATTGGCTTGGCGTATGTGTAAAATTGTCCCTAGTGTGTGTAGGATAGTGTTAATGTGCGTGGGCCGAAGGGCCTGTTTTCACACTGTATCTCTAAACTACACTCCTACACTCCCACAGGTTTGTATGCTAAATGGCTTGGTATAATTGTAAATTGGCCCTACAGTGTGTAGGACAGCGCTAGTGTGCGGCGATCGCTGGTCGGCACGGACTCAGAGGGCCGAAGGGCCCAATTCCGTGCTTTATCTCTAAACTGAACCAAACTAATTACAACAGTAGGCAGATGAAACATCACGCGTCATGTGGGAACTCTGCGTTCCCAAGAAAACAGCAGTAGCTATTTCAAAAGCAAAAAATGGGTATCAGAATTTATAAAGTGCTGGAAGAACTCAGCGGGTCAGGAAGGATCTGTGGAGGGAATGGATAGTCAACATCGTTTGTCCACGGGGCCTGACTGCTGCGTTCCTCCAGTACGTCATTTATTGCTGCACATTCTAGCATCTGCGATCTCTTGTGTCTCCATCAGAATTTATACCTCATTTTCAAAACGGATGTTGAGGAATTATACTCGCGGTATAATATTTTATTTGAAGGGAAATCAATGTCCAGAAGAGTATTTTACTTGAACACACCAAACTAAGACTGCTCGTGCATACATGACAACTTTTACACAGTAAAATGGCCAAAACACTTCGGTAAAGGAAGAAGAAAGTTATTTGTCTTTTAAAACAAAGTCCTCGCACACATGAACTGTATAATGGTAGAACTCCCTTTACAATATCACATGATGGCAAAGTTAATGTCTGAGTGCTGACCAGCTCCTTCAGAAATGGGCCTGTGAATTTAAACCAACTTGAAAACGGATCAGTGCTTCAGAAAGGCACTTGCCCATAAAAACAAAAACGGACCCGTTTGTCAAATATATACTTGCATTAAGTTTAGACTGTGACGTGCCTGGTGATGTGTTGAAAAATATAGCAAAGCACAGTGATGCAGGATACATGTCAGGGGATTGGACGGGTACAGATAAAATGTGGTCGGAGTCAGCAAGCTGGGTGGGAGAACTGGGGAGGGGATGGAGAGAGAGGGAAAGAAAGGGCTACTTGAAGTTAGAGAAGTCAATGTTCATACCACTATGGGTCTAAGCTGCCCAAGCGTAAAATATGAGGTGCTGCTGTTCCCCCAATTTGCGCTGGGCCTCACTCTGACAATGGGGGGAGGCCCAGGACAGAACGGTCAGTGTGGGAATGGGAGGAGGAGCTACAGTGTCACAATTCCGATTGTTCTCATTTCAGTTTTTGGCACCCTTCAATTATATAGAGAGCTGTTCACCCGTTACCACAGAGGTTCGGCTCACGAGCACTCACCTGGAGATCTAGTTCATGACAGCGCTGAGAGAGCTCGTCTCCCGATTCCACCTCCTCACACAAACTGAACCTCTTCAGCTGAAGAGAGAAAGCGACAGAGAGATTTACTTCAGACTTTAGAGACACAGTGTGGAAACAAGCCCTTCGGCCCACCGAGGCCGCGCCAACCAGCGATCGATCACCCCATACACCCGCACTTTCTACACACCAGGGGCAATTTAAATTTTTACAGAGGCCAAACATTAAACCTATAAACCTGTACGTCTTTGGTGTGCGTGGGGGGAAACCAGAGCACCCAGAGAAAACCCACGCGGTCCCACGAACGTACAAACTCCGTACAGACAGCACCGTGGTCAGGATCGTATCCGGGTCTCTGGCGCTGTGAGGCAGCAACTCTACCACTGGTGACGGTGAATTTAATTTGATGATTTCTACGGGATCACTCAATTTGCAGGGATCAGGGAGGATTCACACAAAAAAACATTTTGATTCATTATTAAATATCTTGAATTAATTCATTCAGCAGGTATTTCTCATATGAATCTGTCGCATAACATCACCATCACTGATGTATTTTAATTAGGTCACTCACAGGATTTTTTGCGAATTTTATAAATACCTGGCAGTCCACTTCGCTGTAGTTGTCACTAGCCACTGATTCACAAGGGTCCTTGGTCAAAAGCTGGAGAAGGGAAAAAAAAAAATCAGATTGCCAACTGCAGTGACAAATATGTGTCCAGATAGCAGGATGTCTAACTTATCGCTGATGTGTAGGAAGGAACTGGTGATGTTGCTACACCGAAGATAGACACAAAAAGCTGGAGTAACTCAGCAGGACAGGCAGCATTTCTGGAGAGAAGGAATGGGCGACGTTCCGGGTCCAGATCTTTCTTCAGTCTCGACCCGAAACGTCGCCCATTCCTTCTCTCCAGAGATGCTGGCTGTCCGGCCGAGTTACTCCAGCATTTTGTGTCTATCTAATATCGTTAAGGAGGAAAGTAAGAAGGAAAATGTACGCTGGAAACTAATCCAAGGGGTTAGAAATAGTGGATTGAATGCTTTTAGTCTGAACACTTCAAGATTGTATGGCTTCAGAAACATGCATCAGGCCCAATAAGAGGTACCCCTGATGGGAAGAGTTACTACATGCTTGAAGGAGTATGGAGGGCGGGGGAGTGAGAAAGTTGGCAACCCTAGCAATAACGGGCCCTCTATACAGCGGGTTTGGGTTATAGCAAACCAAGGCTCCGATGCATCGCCTCACTTCAGCCAACTGCCCAGGGAGCAGGCGGCACGTGACACGCTAGTGTAGGTATGTTACAAAACTTACCTTGAGCAGCGCTGCAGATCTGCCGCTCCCCGTGTGCGTGACTTTGGCGCCTTTCAGAGGGGGGGCGGGCTTAAAGTGCCGTTTTTCCACAGGCAGGGAAAATCGATCCATGTCGGGCGATTTCGTTGCGGAAGAAAAATCGCTCCGACGTTTCATGAATGAAGGTATTTTTAAATTACTCTAAATTATTTATTAACTAAATTCAAAAATCACCTTCAAAAGCCGAGAGCGCCGACAACCAGAAGGATTTTGCGTAGGGGAGAAAAAAAGGTAAATAGTTTATTTTTATATTAAAAGTTGATTTTTCGGGAGGCTTTAATAACATTTTCATGTTGCGAAATGGGGTCCAAAAAAATGTATGAACAAACAGTATTTTTCCTCCCGACTTCACCGCTAACCGCAACGTTCCAATCCACCGCATTCCACTAAAACCCACTCGCTAGTTGATTTAAATGGCCATTAATTTACAGGAATCAAACACTAAATTCCTTCCATTTGGCCCAGAAATTCATGAAAATGAGATTTAAAAATTATGTTATATTGTGGATTATTGTGTGAATGTCATTTGGACACTTAGGCAATTAAAAAAAGTTTATCTTTTCTTAAGAAATGGATAGATGTTTAGATCTACTCATTGAATTTTGTAATTAGCTACAATTAGATAACTAGCTAATTATATGCTTTAATTTCAGGTCATCCAAGTAAGATTGTTTCATATTTGTTTCAGAATGCTTCAATCTATAATAACTGGAAATTTCATTGAGTTATCTTAATTTTTAAGAAAGTTATGGGCTTTTAACTGTTCGAGATCACAGCTTTTGAGTTAAGTCAATTGAAAGGCAATGGGGAACAAGATGCTAATTTCCGAGTATGAAAATGGTCATAACTTTCTTAATACTGAAGATATGAAAGTGAATTAGGTGTCAAATTAAACTTCTTTTTATGCTTTATCTGATGGGATAAATTGCAGACTTGATTTTTTAAATCTCAAAATGTTGTAACATTGCTAGCTAGTGGGTGCGGGAGTGGACAGAGCGGGCAGCATGAAGACGGAGTGATCACCGGGCCCTTCCCCCGGTGCACCGCCTCCGGGCTCCCCGGGCTGTGAATTCCTACGTGTTTAACCCCCACCCTCCCCCCTACACGGCCTTGAGTTAAACTTTATCCCCCCTAACTCGGTTATAGTGGACAATCAGCAACAACGGCCACCATTCTCACTCCCCCTCCCCTCGCCCTCCCTCCCAGTGATCCATTATTGCGAGGGTTTGCTACAGTGAGGCTAGAACAGTAGAGCACACAAAAACATGAGGACGAAGGATCTGACATTTCAAATAAACCAGCGATTCGAACACATTTATTCAGACCAGAGGAAGATTTAAATGCGGCCTTGTCTACTCACCTCCTGAATGGCTGTCATGACAACGTGCTGCACAGATTCCTCAAGCGTCATGATGTGCTGGATGTATTCTGGAAGGGAGAAAAGCAGTTTGGTCGGAGGGCAACATTGTAGCCGTCATTATAAAAACAATGTTTGGCTGGACAAACATTCTCATTCACAGTCGCAGTCGAGAAAAGTTTTGGACATAGCGATCCAGGAGGAGCTGGACGTCGCTTGCAAAGGCCAGCTTTCTAATCCTGAAGCCGGCTGGTATCCGAATTGTTCTGTGTCGCTGGGAATTATGGTGCGGAGCAGCTGGGATGAGGCATGGAATGCCACATGCAAGCACGGCATTCCATTCCTGGGCTGGTAGCTCGGGAGGGGCAAGAGGGGCAAATGGACACCGTACACTCACAAAAATATCACGGGGCTAAACACCCACGGCCAGCAGAGTCCCACAGATCTGGGGCAGAGGTAAAAGATTAAAATACCGTGCTCAAAACTACAGCACTGCACTGCCACTAACGTGGGCGGTATTGTAGATAGTAAAGAGGGTTGGCCATAATTGCAGCAGGATCTCGAATGGCTGAGCAGGTGGGCCGAGGAATGGTTGAATGAATTTAAAGACAGAGGCTTTGCATTAAGGGACGTCTAACATGGGCAGGACCTATGCAGTGAATGGTAGGAGTGTTGCAGAGCAGAGGGATCTAGGAGTGCAGGGAGAGTATAGAAGTGAGATCGACCGACTGAACATACGGTGCCAGCACAACAACCTGCCTCTCAATATCAGCAAAACCAAAGAACTGATAGTGGACTTTGGAAGAGGAAGGATGAGGACCCACAATCCGGTTTACATCAATGGGACGATGGTGGAGAGAGTCCAAAATCTCACATTCCTGGGCGTGCATATTTCCGACGATCTTTCCAGGATCCAGCACACGGATGCAATCATAAAGAAAGCATATCAGCGCCTCTACTTCCGGAGAAGATTACGGAGAGTCGGATTCTCTTGAACTCCTGACCGGTTGCATCGTGGCTTGGTTCGGCAACTTGAGCGTCCAGGAGCGGAAAAGACTACAAAAAGTTGTGACCACTGCCCAGTCCATCACCGGCTCTGACCTCCCCACCGTCGAAGGGATCTATCGTAGTCGCTCCCTCAAAAAGACAGCCAACATCATCAAAAACCCACACCATCCTGGCCACACACTCATTTCACCCTAGCCATCGGGAAGAAGGTACAGGAGCCTGAAAACTGTGACGTCCAGATTCAGGAACAGCTTCTTCCCTACAGCCATCGGGCTAGTAAACACTACAGGCTCATAAACTATGAACAACAATATTATTATTGACTGTTGTTTGTTCTTTATTTTCCTGAGTTTTTGTTATATTATTAATTATAATTACATATTCTGTTGTGCTGCAACAAGTAAGAATGTCATTGTTCTATCTGGGACACATGACAACAAAACACTCTTGACAGTTCCTTGAAAGTGGTGTCACATGTAGACAGGGTGGTCAAAAAGGCCTTAGACGCATAGAAATTAGGTGCAGGAGTAGGCCATTCGGCCCTTCGAGCCTGCACCGCCATTCAATATGATCGTGGCTGATCATCCAACTCAGTATCCCATACCTGCCTTCTCTCCATACCCTCTGATCCCCTTAGCCACAAGGGCCACATCTAACTCCCTCTTAAATATAGCCAATGAACTGGCCTCAACTACCCTCTGTGGCAGAGAGTTCCAGAGACCCACCACTCTCTGCGTGAAAAAAGTCCTTCTCATCGCGGTCCTAAAGGATTTCCCCCTTATCCTTAAGCTGTGACCCCTTGTCCTGGACCTCCCCAACATCGGGAACAATCTTCCTGCATCTAGCCTGTCCAACCCCTTAAGAATTTTGTAAGTTTCTATAAGATCCCCTCTCAATCTCCTAAATTCTAGAGAGTATAAACCGAGTCTATGCAGTCTTTATTCATAAGACAGTCCTGACACCCCAGGAAAATCCCAGGACACATTGGACCTCATCAGTCAGAGTAGTGAGTATAGAAGTTAGGAGGTCATGTTGCAGTTGGACAAGACATTGGTGAGGCCACATTTTGAGTATTGTGTTCGGTTTGGGACACCATTTTATAGGAAAGCTATTGTCAAGCTGGAACGGGTGCAGAGAAGATTTACGAGGATGTTACCAAATCCTTGAGGGCTTGAGCTACAGCAAGAGATTGAGCAAGCTTGGACTCTCTTCCTTGAGCGCAGAAGGATGGAGGGCGATCTTATAGATGTGTACAAAATTATGGAGGTATAGGTTGGGTAAACAAGTCTCTTGCCGCAAATAGGGGGAATGAGAACCAGAGGGTGATGGTTTAAGGTGAGTGGGGAAAAGATTTAATAGGAACCCGAGGGGTAACTTTCTTTTACACAAAGGGTGGTGGGTGTAGGGAATGAGCTGCCAGTGGAGGTAGTTGAGAGGTCCCATCGCAACAATTAAGAGACATTTAGACAGGTACATGGAAAGGATAGGGTTAGAGTATATGAGCCAAACTCAGGTAGATGGGACTAGTGGAGATGGGACATGTTGGTTGGTGCGGGCAAGTTGAGCCTAAGGGCCTGTTTCAAGTTCAAGAGAGTTTATTGTCATGTGCCCCTGACAGGACAATGAAATTCTTGCTTTGCTTCAGCACCACAGAACGTAGTAGGCATTGACTACAAAACAGATCCGTGTGTCCATATATCATTATATAAATATATACGCACATGAATAAACTGATAAAGTGCAAATAACAGATAACAGATTATGGGCTATTAATGTTCAGAGTTTTGTCCGAGCCAAGTTTAATAGCCTGATGGCTGTGGGGAAGTAGCTATTCCTGAACCTGGTTGTTGCAGTCTTCAGGCTCCTGTACCTTCTACCTGAAGGTAGCGGGGAGATGAGTGTGTGGCCAGGATGGTGTGGGTCCTTGATGATGCTGCCAGCCTTTTTGAGGCAGCGACTGTGATAAATCCCCTCGATGGAAGGGAGGTCAGAGCCGATGATGGACTGGGCAGTGTTTACAACTTTTTGTAGTCTTTTCCTCTCCAGGGAGCTCAAGTTGCCGAACCAAGCCACGATGCAACCGGTCAGCATGCTCTCTACTGTGCACCTGTAGACGTTAGAGAGAGTCCTCCTTGACAGACTAACTCTCCGTAATCTTCTCAGGAAGTAGAGGCGCTGATGTGCTTTCTCGATAATTGCATCAGTGTGCTGGGACCAGGAAAGATCTTCACAGATGTGCACGCCCAGGAATTTGAAGCTCTTGACCCTTTCAACCATCGACCCGTTGATATAAACGGGACTGTGGGTCTCCATCCTACTCCTTCCAAAGTCCACAATCAGTTCCTTGGTTTTGCTGGTGTTGAGGGCCAGGTTATTGTGTTGGCTGTGCCAGCCGTATGACTCAACTGTAGAGTAAAATTAATTGAGTCACCCTTGAGAATCAAAGGTCAGAAGATGTTCTCACCCCTTTCCCCCATCCCCCAGGTTCATATCTTTTTAAAGTAATATCAAATGCCATTAATGACACATTTCATGTGCAACTTCTGGTTGCTAAGCAAAGAAATGGTTGCTATTCTGGGAACGAAGTGCATCATCTTCAAACAATCCAAGACCTCCAAAAGACGCAGGGTTAAAACTAAATTCTATTATTATCCCACCACATATTTTCAGAGATAATGAAATGTATCCGTGCTGATATAATGATGTTTTTCATAAACCAAGTGCCAATTTAGAACCCTTGGCACAATAACTAGCTGTTTACTACATACATGTCAATCGGTAGTTTAATTTTAATGGGAAACATTGGGGCAGCACAGTGGTGCAGCGATAGTCGCTGCCTTACAGCTCCAGAGACCAGGATTCGATCCTGACCTCGGGTGCTGTCTGTGTGGAGTTTGTAGGCTCTCCCCGTGACCATGTGGATTTCCACCAGGTGCTCCGGTTTCCTCCCACACTCCAAAGGCTTGCAGGTTAATTTGCTTATGTAAATTCCCCCTAGTGCGTTGGATGCAAAAGTGGGATAACATATAGCTATTGTACGGGTGATCGTTGGTCGGCACAGGCTTGGTGGGCCGAAGGGCCTATAGCCACCCTGTATCTCTAAAATAAGCAACGTTTTAGGAGCATCACACTGGAGAAATGTGGTAGCAACGTGGGCTAATTGGCTTTGGTAAAATTGTAAATTATCCACAGAGTGTGTGTTGGATAGGGCCAGTGTATGGTCGGCACAGACTCGGTGGGCCGAAGGGCCTGCATCCATGCTGTATCTCTTCCAATATGGACTTATCCACATCCATGTGGTCAGGTGGTACACCCGATAGGACAGCAAGGGGCGCTGTGGTAGAGTTACCGCCTCACAGCGCCAGAGACCCGGGTTCGATCCCGACTACGGGCGCTGTCCGTACGGAGTTTGTACGTTCTCCCCCCGTGACCTGCGTGGGTTTTCTCCGAGATCTTCGGTTTCCTCCCACACTCCAAAGACGTGCAGGCTAATTGGCTTTGGTGAAAATTCTAAACAGTCCCGTGTGTGTGTGTGTGTGTGTGTGAGCGAGAGTGCGTGTGCGAGTATCACGGGCACTCGGTGGACTCCGCTCTGTATCTCAAAGCTAAATGAATAATCGGCAAACCGGCAAACGATGGTCCGCCGGAACACACCGCGCGGTGCCGGCGTCTCACCGTGTTTCTTCTCGCAGCTGACGGCACAGCCGAGCACGAGCTGCAGCATCCGGCCCAGCTCCGCGGCGTCCGAGTGCTCGCCGATCAGGTTGACCTCGGGCAAATTGTACTCGGAGATCTGGTGGCCCAGAACCTGAAGGGAAAGCGAGGTTGAAATTGAAGGCAAAGGGGCGCTCTCTATTCTGGGAATCTAGGGCATCGTCACCAAACAACCTCAACAAACTCAGCGGGTGCAGCAGCATCTATGGAGCGAAGGAAATAGGCAACGTTTCGGGCCGAAACCCAAGGGTTTCGGCCCGAAACGTTGCCTATTTCCTGCTGCACCCGCTGAGTTTCTCCAGCACTTTTGTCTACCTTCGATTTTCCAGCATCTGCAGTTCTTTCTTAAAACCAATTGTGGAGGCAGCCCAGACCATCACACAAACCAACCTCCCTTCCATTAACTCCATCTACACCTCACGCTGCCTCGGCAAGGCCAGCAGCATCATCAAGGACCAGTCTCACCCCGGCCACTCCCTCTTCTCGCCTCTCCCATCGGGAAGAGGTACAGAAGTGTGAAGACGAACGCACACACCTCCAGATTCTTCCCGGCTGTTATCAGGCAACTGAACCATCCTACCACCAATTAGAGAGCGGTCCTGAACTACTATCTACCTCATTGGAGACCCTCAGACTATCTTTGATCGGACTTAGATACAAAATGCTGGAGTAACTCAGCGGGTCAGGCAGCATCGGACCTTACTGGCTTTACCTTGCACTAAACATTATTCATGCTATTCCCTTGATCACGTCTCGGTGCATTGTGGATGGCTCGACTGTAATCATGTATTGTCTTTCCACTGACTGGTTAGCATGCAGCTGTCACATGTACTCACGCCTTCTGTCTTTGAATCTCTGGCCTTTGTCCAACCATGTGCCCCCCCCCCCTTACCGGAATCCAACTATTACTGGTGTAGGAAGGAACTGCAGGTGCTGGTTTAAAGCGAAGATGGACACAAAATGCTGGAGTAACTCAGCGGGACCGGCAGCATCTCTGGAGAGAAGGAATGGTTGACGGTTCGGGTCGACACCCTTCTTCTGAAAGTCTCGACCCGAAATGTCACCCATCCCTTCTCTCCAGAGATGCTGCCTGACCCGCTGAGTTACTCCGGCATTTTGTGTCTGTCTCTTAGATGAATCAACTTTCAATCACAGAGCCATAAAACATGGAAACAGGTCCTTCAGAGACTAGTTCTTCAGAGACTTGTTCAGAGGGAGAAACAAGATGTCTGTGTTAAATCTTATTGTATATTGTGTGTTCTTTTTTAATTGTACCGTTGCTGGCAAATTCATTTCACTGCACTTATATGTGTATGTGACGAATCAAATTGACTATAGACTATTCGGCCCAACTTGTCCAAGCCGACCAAGAGCCCATCAAAGCTCCTCCTATTTGCATGCGTTTGGCCAATATCCCTCTAAACCGTTGCTATTCAGCTACCTGTCCAAGTATCTTTTAAATTGGCTACTGTCTAAATGCTGTTATAGTACCTGCTACAACCACCTACTCCAGCAGCTCGATCCAATATACCCATCCCCCTCTGTGTGAAAAAGTTGTCCCTCAAGTTAATCTATAGAATTAAAAGTCTCATCTTGACCACTTCCATCTGCGCTGTATATTGATTTTGGAAAGAATGCTACCCAGTATCGCTGCGATTTTTGGCCATCTTACTCACAGTCCTCCTTCGCTGAGCCAGCCCCGAGGATTTTTTCCATCAATGAAAAAGAAAAAAGTTATGAATGTTTAAAAAAAACCTTGAGATCAGCTGATTGGTCCTCTCGCCTGTCAATCACGACAATGAATGTAACGCCCCTTCCAGGGGGGCAGGACTATAAAACCCCGGATGCCTGGACATGAGTCAGCCACTCTGCAAGATCGCAACTGAACTGTGAGTCTGCAATATACTTACAATAAATGATTTGTTAACCCTTAATGACAATGCCATGACTTGTTTGGCCTGCTGCCCTGCCTGTGCTTGAAACTGCTTTATGAGGTCCAACTGTGTTTGGAAGGAATAAATGCTTTATTATCTCCAACCTCCCATCATTGGAGACCTTGGAACCATCTTGAATCTGACTTTATCTTGCACCATCTTGCAATAGAGTATCAATCAATGTTTTATTCTTTACCTGTCCACTGTGGATGGCTTAGACAATAGACAATAGGTGCAGGAGTAGGCCATTCGGCCCTTTGAGCCAGCTGATTGTAATCATGTGTAGTCTTTTCTTTGACTGGATAGAATGCAAACTAAAGCATTGCATAGTACCCCAATACACGTCATAATAATAAACCAAACCAAATCTCCAGCACTGTATCTAAAATGCTCAGCTGTGCAATCGTACAAACATCATCCCCTCCCCCCCCCCCCCCCAAACCCCTGAAAAACCTTTAAAACAAGTCATTCTATAAAAAATGTATGAGTACTTACATCGTGGTAATATTCCAACATGCTCTGAAGGATTTTCTTCAGGTTGCTGACCTGTATTGTTAAGAGATTTAAACAGTCAGGATCTCTCACAAGCACCAGGGTCATCAGTAGTCAGGGACACGATTAGGAATACAATAGTTACAGATCACTAACGCAAAAACACCGCAAATACGTGGCAACCCGCTACAAAGACAGCTGAAAATGCATTTGGTTGTGACACTCTCTCCATGTTAGTTTAAAGTCGCTTACCCCGATCAGCAATACAGGCCCACCACTGATTATCCTGCGCTTCCTTTCACCTGGATAAAATCACTGGGGCGCACGTGAAATCTCCCAAGTCCTTCTCAAAGATATGGATTCCTTTCATTGATTCATTACAAGGATACTATGGTGCAACGCAACTTTGGAATTAAACCGATTTATGGACTGGGTGATGGGTGGGGAGAGAAATGAAGCAGGTATATCAACACTTTATTTATTTTCTTCCGTTTTTGTCTTTTTAATTACTCAACTCTTTGACTAAACTCATTTGGTAGTTTAGGGGTTATATTCTTACACATTTACTCTCTATTCCACTGTCTTTCTTTCTTGCTCTTCCTCTCTTTTTCCATTTCATCTTTGCTAAAATTAAAATGGAAGCTGTACAATAAATTTACTATGTCATGTGCCGCGGTTTATACTTTTGCACACTGCTTCTAATAAAAATATAAATAAAATAAAAAATAACAAAAATCTCCCAAGTCGTCGTCCCCCCCCCGAAATTGTGGTGTCTAGGCTGGCTGAGGCAGCCGATCTTGACCACATTGGGACGTTCGTTGCCGATCGGTAGATCGAATTTGCCCCCTGCGGCCGAGGCTCAGGAACTCTGGCCTGGCCGGAGCCGGCAGGTCCGTTCCCAAAGCCGACCACTGAGGCCGACTTTGCAGGGCGGGTATCCCGGCTCCTCGACAGACCGTTGCGGTGCGTTGGACTCCTCTCGAAGGCCGTGCCCTCTTGGTCTGCCAACGTGGATAATCCAGAAAGACCCTGGAAGCAAGGATGCTGGAGAATCAGTGGAATCAGTGGATGCTGGAATATAAATGGACTAAACCTGTAGTTTGTTCCATTTATATGATACGATAAAAATGTATTCATCACCGGAGGGAAATTGGTCTGCTGACAGTTACAGCACTCGAGGTACACGAAAACCTGGAATTAAAAGTGAAAACACAAAGAAAAAAAACAAGCAACCGTTGGCTGGCTGCCGTGTGCACTGTCCCCCTCCCCGGGTCTCCCTTTGTCCCCCACCGTCCTTCACGGCAGTCCCCCCACGCCGGGTCCCCATTGTTTTTCATGGCGGTCCCCAAACACTGGGACCCCATTGTCCTCCCCTCCCCCCCCCCCCATCGCCACGCTAATCGACCGTCGATCGCAAGTCGTCGCCCCCCACTGCCGAGGCTCCACCGCCGCTGAGGCTCATGCTGCTGCCGCCGAGACTCCTGAGATTATAGAAGGAGCAAAAATCCCTGACTCGTATCTATAAATCTGTGACCAACCAGCAGATCAGTACTTTACACTGATCCCCGTCAGTGAGTTAAATCAGCAAACACTAGATAACAATGCGGTTTTCACTTTCCCCATACACATTGAAAAGCACTATCTTATTACTATTCAGAGATTAGATACCATGCTAGTTTGAAATACAACGATGAACATTAACATCAATTTGATCTCAAATTTCTCTGTAGACGGTAGAAAGATAATTTGCCATCTGATAGTGAACAATAACGAGTTTTGATTCACAGTGATAAACAAATGCGCAAGACTTTCTGCAGATTATGCATGTCTGATAGATGACGTACATCTAAATTTGATCTCATACCATATTGTGAAGAATAACACTCTTGGATTGGAGAGAAAACATTGAACGTGCTTTAGGAAGGGCTACATTAAAAATAAATATTTTTTTATGCCTCCACCAAATTACACTTGCACCCATAGTTGATATCTTGGTTTAGCTGCTTAACAGTGAAGGAAGGTTACACAAAAAGCTGGAGAAACTCAGCGGGTGCAGCAGCATCTAAGGAGCGAAGGAGATAGGCGACGTTTCGGGTCGAGACCCTTCTTCAGACCAGTCTTGACCCGAAACGTCGCCTATCTCCTTCGCTCCATAGATGCTGCTGCACCCGCTGAGTTTCTCCAGCTTTTTGTGTAACCCTCGATTCGCCAGCATCTGCAGTTCCTTCTTTAACAGTGAAGGAAGCTTCTTACTTTTGTTTCAATAAGTACAATGGGCTTGGGCTGGCCCAGCGGTAGAGTTGCTGCCTCACAGCGGCAGAAATCAGGTTCGATCCCAACTACGGGTGCTGTCTGTCGGGAGAGTGTACGGAGATTTTTTTTTTAATTCTTCCAAAAAGTTTTAAAAAACCTGCACAGTATTTAATGTTGTATTGTGTAATCTCTTCATTTTGGCCCCATTATTTTTGCTTTGGTTTTCCCCGCACTTGCAGGTTTTTGGGCTAATTGGCTTTGGTGAACTTGTAAATTGTCCTGAGTGTGTGGGATAGTGCTATGGGACGGGGTGACCCCTCGCCGACGTGGAATTGGTGGGCCAAAGGGCCTGTATGTGCACTGAATCTCTTAAGTCTAAAGGCTTCTTGTACATGTCCCAAGATACTGTGCAGATGTCAGACAGACAAAAGCGCTGGAGAAACTCAGTGGGTGCAGAAGCATTTATGGAGCGAAGGAAATAGGCAACGTTTCGGGCGGATGTAGGGTGGGGGGCGGGGAGAAGAAAGGAGAAAGGAAGCAGAGGAGCCAGAGGGCTGAGGGAGAGCGGAGAAGGGGGGGGGGAGACAGCAAGGGCTACCAGAAATTGTTGAAGTCAATGTTCATGCCACTAGGGTGCAGACTGCCCAAGCGGAATATGAGGTGCTGCTCCTCCAATTTCTGGTGGTGCTCACTCTGGCCATGGAGGAGGCCTAGGACAGAAAGGTCGGATTTGGAATGGGAGGGGGGAGTTGAAGTGCTGAGCCACCGGGAGATCAGGTTGGTTATTGCGGAGTTGTTCGGCAAAACGATCGCCAAGGCTACGCTTGGTCTCACCGATGTAGATCAGCTGTCAGACAAGAGAGTATGATCCTACCTTCACTGTGCTAACACTCCGTAAAAGTAACGAGGTTAGGCACCTGACTAAACCGCCCCTCCCGTTACCAGGAACTACAGATGCTCCTCAACTTACGATGGTGCAAAATCCGATACACATTCAGTAGAAACCGTACTTCGAATATTTGAATTTTGATCTTTTCCCAGGCTAGCGATATGCGGTACGATACGCTGTCGTGATGCTGGTCAACGGCAGCCAGCCGCAGCTCCCAGTCAGCCATGCGATGTTGGTGCCGTGCCCCAGCATCACGAGAGAGTATCGTACCCCATACCGCTAGCCACGAGAATCTTTGGTAGGTTGGGTGTATTAGATACATTTTCCACTTACGATATTTTTGATTTACGATGGGTTCATCAGAACGTAACCCCATCGTAAGTTGAGGAGCACCTATAATGGCAGTTCCAGGCGAGATTAGCTGGACTAACATAGAAAATAGGTGCAGGAGGCGGCCATTCGGCCCTTCGAGCCAGCACCGCTGACTAGCTGAGACTATGATAGACACAGGCTGGTACTTTTACATACAGTGCGGAAACAGGCCCTTTAGCCGACCGAGATCACGCCGACCAGCGATCACCGGACCACACTAGCACCACCCCACACACTATGACAATTTACAATTTTGTACCAAAGCCAAATAACCTACAAGCTTTGTACGCGTTTGGAGTGTGGAAGGAAGCCGGAGCACTCGGGGAAAACTGATGTGGTCACAGGGACAAGGTACAAACTCCGTATACACAGCAACCGCGGTCAGGGTCGAACCTGGGGTTCTGGCGCTGTGAGGCACTGCGTCACTGTGTGCCACCCACTGAACCATGACAAAAGGAAACCAGATTCCTGTGAAAAGTTCCACGTGTCAGGGCACTGTCACATTAGTCACCACTAATCTAAAATGATGTTCTGCAGCATGTGGCCAAAGAAAGTTTTGCCTCGAGAAAAGTCTCGATCCACCTCCCCAGAAATGCCCTCCAGAACCACCGAGTTACACCAGCACTTTGTGTTCGACACAAAACATGGCCATCTCTCATTTAGCTCTCAGTACATTTATAGAGCGAACCATGATCCAATCTTTTCTTACTTGCTGAACTTTGACAGTCAGCAGTTGAATGAACTTTGAGCAGAAGGGGGCAGATCGGATTGATTAGGTTGTGTAACTTTACATCAGATAATGTACTGCATACGACCTATAGCTTCAGCCTAATAGCCCTGTCCCATGTTACGAGTTCATTCCAAGAGCTCTCCCGAGTTTAAAAAAAAAAATCAAACTCGTGGTAAGCACGGAGAATGAACATAGTGGGTACGTTGGAGCTCGGGGACGTCTCTTAGTGCTAACGGCAGATACTCGGGAAGACCCGTGAAGATTTTTCAACATGATGAAAAATGTCCACGAGAGCCCCGAGTACCGACGACTGGCCATTACTGTAAATCCCTGAGTTCGCATGAGGGCAAACTCGGGAGAACTTTTGGAATGAATTTGTACCGTGGGACAGGGGTTTGAGAGGGAAACAAATAGAAACAAGCTGAACAGGAGGCAGGAGCAATTAAACAGCTCCTGTTTTGATAGTCAGTCGTGTCCGTTACAGAGTGACAGGTCAGTAGGTGTAGAAAAGAACTCCAGATGTGTTTGTGTGATCGCATTTCTGCCTGTCGATTACAGACAGGCGGAATCACAGGGAGAACGTGCAAACTCTGTATAGTCAGCACCCGAGGTCATCATCGAACCCGGGTCTCTGACACTGTGAGGCCACAACTCTGCCCGCCGTGCTGCTGCGCCACTCGCAAGGGAGGGGAAGGATAATGTTAAATTGAAAAGTAGAGTATATACCAGTGGCAGGCCGCAGGGCCGGGAGGTTTTTAGAATCCAGCAGCGAAAAGCTCATCAGAAGAGAGAACAGTGGTGTGGAGAGAGAATGTGTGTGTTGTACAGGTTGAACAACGATGTTCTGGCACCCTCGATTCAGGAATCTTTCTGGATTATCCGATTTTCCGGACCAACTGAGATCAGGTGATAATGAAACGACAATACACCCCTGGCTGGCTAAGGACACCCCCTCCCGTGACTCCAAAGCACCATGGAGTGCCATCCCTGGCTCCCACCGTCTCCCCGCCATTTACAGACCCGGCTTACGACCCCACTCCCGACCAGCGAGCCCTCGTTCACGCACCACACCTTCCGCTGACACGGCAGATTCTGCTGCAGCCCCTGGCGGCAGCAATTTCTTCGGGCTCCCCCCCCCCCCCCCATTCCACCACCCCCTGCCCTCCCCCCTCCCCCGCTGGTGAGACTAGGCAGTTCCCTCCTCATGTATGAAAACAAACTGTGACAGTTTCTCTGGATATGTAAATATGAAGTAGGCAGTGGAGGAGGGTGTGGGATCTCCAGGGAACAAGGCCAGTGAATTAATTAATTAATGCAAAAAAAATGTAAAACACATATTCCTTCATTTAGGTTTTCTGCGGAAGAATAGTAGTAGGCCCCTCTCGGTCATGACTGACCATGGGTGATGCATCCCGGTCGGATGCAAGCCTGGGCGATCGATGTCATATGGAGGATAGGCAGGCTGTTGCCCATACAGCACGTCCCCCCTCTCCACACCGAGACTGTAGACAACAATGAACTGCCTTAGGGGCTCCGACTCCGGATTTTCTGGAGGTTTACTCCTGGAGCCTTTTCCATGCCTGGATGTGGCCACAAGGCAGTGGAGGTTTTCCCTTTTCTAGTTGGACTGCCTTCCCAGGCTGACGAGCCCCATCAGCCCGAAAATACTGCCATTCTTATCTTCGCACTCACCTTCAACCTCCAGTCATTGATATCTTCCTTGATACGCCCTAACCAGGCCTCATTAAACCAGACGGGATCACTGCAGAAAAGATACAGAGCGACTCTTAACTGGAACACTATAGAAGAATGCAAAACATTCATCATAGTCACTAACAATCGGCAACAAATATCCACAAATTTTCTTTTACTGACAGGCACTTGATGTAAATGGGCCATTTTGCAGATTGGGCGACAGGGCCCGTTTCCATGTTGTACGCCTCCAAATGGCTGGATGTTTCAATCAGACTACTAAACATAACTTCAAACAAACTCTGAACTATAACAGGCTGTTGCACTTTATCTAGATAGATAGAGAGATAGAGATATATATTCTGTTGTGCTGCAGCAAGCAAGAATTTCACTGTCCTATCTGGGACACATGACAATAAACTCTCTTGACTTGACTGAAGCAAGGCCCCAACCTGAAACATCGCCGACCATTCCCTCCACAGATGCTGCCTGACCCGCTGAGCTCTTCCAGCACTTTGTGATTTCCTCCCGTTTCAATCGGTTCCTTCTTTCCTTTCATCCGAGTATTGTGAGCAATTTTGGGGCCCATATCCGAGGAACGATGTGCTGGCTCGGGAGAGGGTTCAGAAGAGGTTTACAGGAATGATCCCAGCAATGAGTAGGTTAACCTATGGCGAGCTTTTGACGGCACTGGGCCTGTACTCGCTGGAGTTTAGAAGGGGGACCTCATTGAAAAGTACAAAATAGTGAAAGGCCCGGATAGAATGTATGTGGAGAGTCTTGGAACAGAGGTCATAGCCTCAGAATTAAAGGATGTTCTTTTAGGAAGGAGATGAGGAGAAATTTATTTAGTCAGAGGGAGGTGAATCTGTGGAATTCTTTGCCGCAGAAGGCTGTGGTGGCCAGCTCAGTATATATTTTTTAAGGCAGAGACAGATAAATTCTTGATTAGTACAGGTGTCAGAGGTTATGGGGGAAGGCAGGAGAATGGGGTTAGGAGGGAGAGAGAGATCAGCCATGATTGAATGGCGGAGTAGACTTGATGGGCTGAATGGTCTAATTCTGCTCCTATTCCTTATGACCTCTGCCTCTAACTAATATTTACTTTGACGAGTTTAATCTCCATCACACATTTTACCTCTGCCTTCTTCACCTGTTCCTGACCATCGATGACTCCATACACTAGCACTATCCCACACATTAGGGTCAATTTACAGAAGCCAAATAAGCTACAAACCCTGTACGTCTTTGTAAAGTAAGTGGTAACCGGAGCAACTGGAGCAACCCCACATGATAACAGGGAGAACATACGAATATACTGTGCAGAGAGCAGCCGTGGCCAAGATCAAGCCCTGGTCTCTGGTGATGTACGGCAGCAACTCTACCGCTGCGCCACCATGCCGCTCCTGATCAGTTCTCATGGAGAACCGTTGACCTGAATCTTTGGCCGTTCTCCCTCCATGGATGCTGTCTGAAGTGTTGAGCCCTTTTCAAATTTTTGCTTTTGTTTCAGGCATCCACTACCTCCTGTTTCTCTGTTCCAATTATACTCTGGTAACTCTATGTCAAGCATTGAGCCATAATTAATCCATGGTGTGCGAACACTGCACATTGGCGGCTCTCCCTCCCAAACGTTGACTGTGTGTTGGAAGCACAAGTCTACTTACATATGGTTAAGAACCTGGGATATTACAACTCCGCTGGTCAGATGTTGCTTGGTGGTACAAGGCGATGACACATGAAACGTCTGGATCTAAGGTAGGAAAGAGGTACATTGTTACGGCAAAGGGAAGGAAGGTAAGAAAACATATTTCTCTAACACGTTCCATCGTGCCCTGGTTTGGAAAGTACATCCCTCAAAAACTAAGGAGGCTGCAGAAAGTGGTGGCATGATCTCCCTACCATCGAATGTATCTATACATTCATCACAGGTGGCCCATTCTTAGCCACGTGTGTGGCCAAACAGATGTAAAATTGTGGAATACTTCTCTTCCAATTCTGAAAGCATTACAGGTATATTGGTTTATACTGAAGAAATGATTCACATTTTGTTCGGTTTATCAAGTGAAATCTGTATATGTTAGGCGGACAATGTTTGTTTAGGGTCAGGGGTAACATACGACTGGTCACCTGTGCGACATTTTGGTTCACTTCCCAAAGAATGGGCCAGGTACTGACCTCCCCACCATTGAAGGGATCTAGATTCATTGCAGGTACTAACCTCCCCACCATCGAAGGGATCTAGATTCATCGCAGGTACTGACCCCCCACCATCGAAGGGATCTAGATTCATCGCAGGTTTGACCTCCCCACCATCAAAGGGATCTAGATTCATTGCAGGTACTAACCTCCCCACCATCGAAGGGATCTAGATTCATTGCAGGTTTGACCTCCCCACCATCGAAGGGATCTAGATTCATCGCAGGTACTGACCCCCCACCATCGAAGGGATCTAGATTCATTGCAGGTACTGACCCCCCCCACCATCGAAGGGATCTAGATTCATTGCAAGTACTGACCTCCCCACCATCGAAGGGATCTACAGGAAGCGCTGCCTCAAGACAGTCAGTATCATCAGTATGGGGTACTGATTGGGGATGATCAGTCATGATCACATTGAATGGCGGTGCTGGCTCAAAGGGCCGGGCAGCCTACTCCTGCACCTATCGTCTCAAAGACATACAGCACTTTTCGGTTTCCTCTCTTCTCACTGCCATGATCGGGAAGAAGGTACAAGAGCCTTAAAACTGATCTCCAGGTTCAAGAACAGCTTCGTCTCATCGCCCATCAGGCTCTTGAACCACCTTGTATAACCTGAACTCAACCCTACGGAACCACTACGATGGTAGCTCTATGTACTGTGAATTTTGCACTATTATGGAGTGCTTCACGCAGAATAACTGATAATTCATTGTATATTTATTTGGTTGTTGTTGGATCAAATCGGCGTATAAAGCCGCAGCAGGTAAGAATGTCGTTCTTGTTCACACCTGACCAACAAACACACTCGACTTAATGAGGACAGTGGGTTGTAAAACCATTCCAAGTCTCCAGCATAAAACACAGGCTGCATGTTTTTTCACAGCAGGAACAACCAAAGCAGACGTCACTCTCCGGACACTATTCCAACCCTCCATCTGTTTCGCAGCAGAATATTACTGTACAAAGAATATATGTATATTATCAACACTTTATGAATCTGCAAATGTAAAAAGTGCGTGACCCAACTGGACAGAGTTGCACTTCTTCTGAAAAGCTTCCAGCCCACCAAAAAGCCAAATTAAACTAAATTTAATTAAATCAGCTCAAGTATTACTTCCAAAATATATTGTTCCGCACTTATGAAAGAGAATTCAGACAGTCAATTTGAGGAAGGACATCCTTGTGATTGAGGCAGTGCAGTGTATGTTCACGAGATTGATCCCTGGGATGGCGGGACTGTCATATGCGGAAAGATTGAAAAGACTAGGCTTGTATTCACTGGAGTTTAGAAGGATGAGGGGGGATCTTACAGAAACATATAAAATTATAAAAGAACTGGACAAGCTAGATGCAGGAAAAATGTTCCCAATGTTGGACGAGTCCAGAACTAGGGGCCACAGTCTTTGAATAAAGGGGAGGTCATTTAAGACTGAGGTGAGAAAAAACGTTTTCTCCCAGAGAGTTGTGAATTTATGGAATTCCCTGCCACAGAGGGCAGTGGAGGCTAAATCAATGGATGGATTTAAGAGAGAGTTGGATAGAGCTCTAGGGGCTAGTGGAGTCAAGGGATATGGGGAGACGGCAGGCACGGGTTATTGATAGGGGACGATCAGCCATGATCACAACGAATGGTAGTGCTGGCTCGAAGGGCCGAATGGCCTCCTCCTGCACCTATTTTCTATGTTTATTAGTGTAGCCCTAATGTGGCCATCTTTACATCAGCAAGATCACGTGTAGTCTGGGCGATCGTTTCACCGAACACTTGCGATCTGTCTGACAAGGTTTGCTGGATATCTCGGATGCAAATCATTTTAACTCCCCTTCACAGACTAACCTTTCTGTCCTGGCCCTCGTACATTGCCCGAGGGAGGCCACACGAAAAAGGAGAGGAACTGCACCTCGTATTCCACTTGGGTAGTGTACAACTCAACAATATAGACACAGAATTCTCCAATTTTAAGTAATATACAGGTCTCTTAGTGATTTTACGGCACCCTTGGTTCCAGTAAATTGGCTGCAGAAGTCCAAATGGGGTTGAGATCAGCCACCTCACTCAGCCTAGGCACCACATTTTTGGGGAGGCTCTTGTAATTTTGTCTGGATTAAATTGGAGGCGGATCGCCAGTTAGGAGAATACTTACATCTGTTGGAGAGACAAAGTAAGCAATGTGGACCCGTGGAAAAGAACAAGCCAGGAGCCCATTGACATTAAAAATTTGATGGGGAAAATGGAGTTGGATTTGACACACCCTCAGGAAACCTGCCACAAACATCACCCTAAAATGGAACCCACAAGGAAAAAGGAAAAGAGGTCACCCAGGAACAGCTGGAGAAGAGACAATAGACAATAGGTGCAGGAACAGGCCATTTGGCCCTTCGAGCCAGCACCGCCATTCAATGTCCTTACTCAAATTAGGAGACCAAAACTGTACACAATACTCTAGATGTGGTCTCACCAGAGCCCTATACAACTGCAGAAGAACCTCTTTACTCCTATACTGAAATCCTCTTGTTATGAAGGCCAACATTCCATTAGCTTTCTTCACTGCCTGCTGTACCTGCACACCAACTTTCAGTGACCAGTGTACAAGGACGCCCAGGTCTCGCTGTACCTCCCCTAACCGAACCCCATTGAGATTACAATCTGCCCCCTTGTTTTTGCCGCCAAAGTGCATAACCTCACATTTATCTATATTATACTGCATCTGCCCACTCACTCAACCTGTCCAGGTCACCCTGCAATCTCCTAACATCCTCTTCACAGTTCACACTGCCACCCAGCTTTGTGTCATCCGCAAACTTGCTAGCGTTGTTCCTAATTCCCTCTTCCAAATCATCAATATATGGTAAACAGTTGCGGCCACAACACCGAGCCTTGCGGCACTCCACTCGCCACTGCCTGCCATTCTGAAAAGGACCCGTTCACTCCTACTCTTTGCTTCCGGTCTGCCAACCAATTTTCTATCCATGTCAACACCCTACCCCTAACACAATGTGCTCTAATTTTAGTCACCAGTCTTCCGTGCGGGACCTTATCAAAGGCTTCCTGAAAGTCTAGATACGCTACATTCACTGGCACCCCTTCATCCATTTTACTTGTCACATCCTCAAAAAATTCCAGACGATTAGTCAAGCATGATTTCCCTTTCATAAACCCATGCTGACTTGGACTAATCCTTTACTACTATCCAAATGTCCCATTATTACCTCTTTAATAATTGACTTCAGCACCCTGCCCCTTGCTAACCATCACCCTCAGCCCCATCCCCTGCTCCTCTCCCCACTACCCCTAGCCCCCCACCTCTCACTCCCCATCCCCTCACCTCCCACCCTGTGCCCCTTCCCCTCCCCTCACTCTCCACCCCCTCCTCTCAAATTCAGACTTCATTGTCATTGTGCAGTGTACAAATACAGAGACAACAAAATGCAATTAGCATCTCACCCAGAATAATGCAAGAGTAAAATATATATATGTATAGGTAGACAAAAATGCTGGAGAAACTCAGCGGGTGCAGCAGCATCTATGGAGCGAAGGAATATATGTGTATATATATATATATATATATATATATATATATATATATAGTAGCAGTAGTGCAAATTTCTGGGGGGGGGAAGAAGTGTGTGGGGGGGGTGGGGGAAGAAGTGAAGGGGGTGTGGGGGAAGAAGTGAAGGGGGTGTGGGGGAAGAAGTGGGGGGGGAAGAAGTGTGGGGGGGGTGGGGGAAGAAGTGAGGGGGGGTGTGGGGGAAGAAGTGAGGGAGGGGGTGTGGGGGAAGAAGTGTGAGGGGGGGTGGGGGAAGAAGTGTGAGGGGGGGTGGGGGAAGAAGTGTGAGGGGGGGTGGGGGAAGAAGTGGGAGGGGGGTGGGGAAGAAGTGGGGGGGGTGGGGAAGAAGTGGGGGGGGGTGGGGGAAGAAATGGGGGGGTGGGGGAAGAAATGGGGGGGGTGGGGGAAGAAGTGAGGGGGGGTGGGGGAAGAAGTGGGAGGGGGGTGGGGAAGAAGTGGGAGGGGGGTGGGGGAAGAAGTGGGGGGGGTGGGGGAAGAAGTGGGGGGGGGTGTGGGGGAAGTGTGGGGGGGGGGTGGGGGAAGAAGTGTGGGGGGGGGGGTGGGGGAAGAAGTGTGGGGGGGGGGTGGGGGAAGAAGTGTGGGGGGGGGGTGGGGGAAGAAGTGTGGGGGGGGGTGGGGGAAGAAGTGTGGGGGGGGGGGGTGGGGGAAGAAGTGTGGGGGGGGGGGGGGTGGGGGAAGACGTGTGTGTGGGGGGGGGGGGGGGGTGACTGGCAATCACCAAGGTGCAGAGTGAAGTTGGGTAACAGCCGCAGGGAAGAAGCTGTCCCTGAAACTGCTGGTCCGGCAGCGGAGAGACCTGTGGCGCCTCCCAGATGGGATGAGGGTTCAGCGTGTGGTTGGGGTGAGAGCAGTCGCCCCTCACACCCCTACATCTTGCCCCCACCGCCCCTCCCCCACCTTGACCCGTTGCCCCCTCTATCTCTCCCTTTCTCTCCACCCCCCTTGCCCCTCACCATAGATACCGGAGCTCCTCTAGTATATCTGCCCCTTCACTCACCCATAGCAGCAGACTGTCGCAGAGCTCCGCCTTGTCCACACTCATGCTGCCGGCCGGGAGTGGAGTGAGGAGGGAGACGTGGACGGACCGACCGACCGACCTCCCCGGGCTTCCGTACCAACCGTCCGTCCAACTGGCAGCCCGCCCGGCACACGCACACGGACATGCGCGACTCCCAGCCCCATCTCCTCCATATGCGCATGTGCAGTGCCCCGCAGCTCCTCGCTCTCCCACTGCGCCTGCCCCGTGCCCCGCAGCCCCGCGCTTGCGCAGCTACTCCCTCCCCATTGCGTCTGCGCGGCGCCCCGCAGCTCCTCGTTCTCCCCACTGCGCCCGCGCCGTGCCCCGCAACCCCGGGCTTGCGTAGCTACTCCCTCCCCATTGCGTCTGCGCGGTGCCCCGCAACTCCTTGCTCTCCCACTGCGCCTGCGCTGTGCCCCGCAACCCCGGTCAACCAACAGCTGGGGCCTCCGGGGGCGGTTCTACGCCTGCGCCCGGCTTAGGCGGCCGCCGCGATTGCCTGCTCTGCGGTTGTTTTTTTTTCTCTCCCCGAAAGAGAGAGGGAGAGGGGAGCGAACGGCCGAGGCGGCGACAGCGGGAGCGGCAGCGGGAACGGGGGAAGGAACGGCCTGAAGCGCCGGGTGGAGAGACGGAGACGGAGACGGCGATGGCGGAGCATCTTTAACAGCGGACGCCAGTGAGAGTCCCGGCCTAGGCCCGAGGATGCTCCCCCCCCCCCCCCCTCACACACCCCTCCCTCCCTCCCTCCCTCCCTCACCCCGGCCCGGCCCGGCCCGCTGCCCCGGACCCCGGCCTCCACCACCCACCCCCGCCCCCGTCCCCTCAGCCCCGGGGAGGGACGCCCACTGCAATTCTCTTTGAACAGCCATTTGGGATTCCCCTCGGGGATTTTACAGATGACAAGCTCTTTCTTTTCCCATTCAAATGTGGATGAAACGGTGCACCGTGCCGCTCCTGCAGTCGCCTTTCATCAGCCTAGTCAGAAACGCCCACCACTTGCTAGTGCCCTGCATAGTGTTTGGGACAAAGGCCCGTCGTTTATTTATTTGCCTCTGTATTCCACAATTTGAGATTTGGAATAGAAAAAATGACATGTGGTTAAAGTGCACATTGTCAGATTGTAATTAAGGCCATTTTTACACATTTCGGTTTCACCATGTAGAAATTACAGCTGTGTTTATACATTGTCCCCCTATTTCAGGGCACCATAATGTTTGGGACACAGCAATGTCATGTAAATGGAAGTAGTCATGTTTAGTATTTTGCTGCATATCCGTTGCATGCAATGACAGCTTGAAGTCTGCGATTCATGGACATCACCAGTTGCTGGGTGTCTTCTCTGGTGATGCTCTGCCAGGCCTGTATTGCAGCCAACTTTAGCTTATGCTTGTTTTGGGGGCTAGTCCCCTTCAGTTTTCTCTTCAGCATATAAAAGGCATGCTCAATTGGGTTCGGATCAGGTGATTGACTTGTCCATTCAATAATTGACTATTTTTAGCTTTGAAAAACTCCTTTGTTGCTTTAGCAGTATGTTTGGGATCATTGTCTTGCTGTCAAATGAACTGCTACCCAATGAGTTTTGAGTCATTGGTTTGAACTTGAGCAGATAGGATGTAAACACAATGCTGGAGTAACTCAGCGGGACAGGCAGCATCTCTGGAGAGAAGGAATGGGCGACATTGCGGGTCGAGACCCTTCTTCAGGCTGATGTCAGGGGAGGGGGCGGGACAAATATAGTGTAGGCGGAGACTGTAAGACTGGTGGGAGAACTGGGAAGGGGATGGAGAGAGAAAGGAATGGCTATGTATTAACTTTGAGCAGATAGGATGTGTCTATACCCTTCAGAATTCATTATGCTACTACCATCAGCAGTTGTATCATCAATGAAGATAAGTGAGCCATACATGCCCAGGCCATAGCACCCCCACCACCGTGTTTCACAGATGAGGTGGTATGCTTTGGATCTTGGGCAGTTCCTTCTCCTCCATACTTTGCTCTTGCCATCACTCTGATATAAGTTTATCTTCATCTCATCTGGCCACAAGACCTTTTTCCACAACTGTGGTTACTCTTTTAAGTACTTCTTGGCAAAGCAACCTGGCCAACCTGTTTTTGCAGCTAATTAGTGGTTTGCATCTTGCAGTGTAGCCTCTGTATTTCTGTTCATGAAGTCTTCTGCGGACAGTGGCCCTTGACAAACCCACACCTAACTCCTGGTGTTTCTGATCTGTGGGATAGGTGTTTGGGGATTATTCTTTATAATGGAGAGAATTCTTCTGTCATCAGCTGTGGAGATCTTCCTTGGCTTGCTATTCCCTTTGCGATTAGTAAGCTCACCAGTGCTCTCTTTCTTCTTAATGATGTTCCAAACAGTTGATTCTGGTAAGCCTAAGGTTTGGCTGATGTCTCTAACAGTTGTATCCTTGTTTGTCCGTCTCATAATGGCTTCTTTGACTTTCATTGACACAACTTTGGTCCTCGTGTTGATAAACAGCAATAAAAGTGTCCAAAGGTGATGGAAAGACTGGAGGAAAGACTAGGTGCTGCGAGCTCTCTCATACCTCCACTAAGGAGGCAATTAAACACCTGAGCAATTACAAACAGATCAATTAAACCTACCTGATCTCGGTTGCTAAATATTTCAACTCCCGTTCCCACACTGACCTTTCTGTCCTGGGCCTCTTCCACTGTCAGAGTGAGGCCCAGTGCAAATTGGAGAAATAGCACCTGTAATTCGCTTAGGCAGCTTCCACCCCAGCGGTGTGAACATTGACTTCTCTAACTTCCAAGTAACCCTTGCTTTCCCTCTCTCTCCATCCCCCCCCCCCCCCCCTTCCAAGTTCTCAGACCAGTCTGACTGTCTCCTTGGTTACGTTTTACCTTCTATATTTTCCTTGAAACTCATCCTCTTTGAAGTCTCGCGATGTCACACCTTGCACTTGCTTATCTCTGTCTCCCTCGCCCCTGACTCTCAGTCTGAAGAAGGGCCCCGGCCTGAAAAGTCACTCATTCCTTCTCCCCCAGAGATGCTGCCTGTCCCACTGAGTTACGGCAGCATTTTGTGTCTATCTTCAGTGTAAACCAGCATCTGCAGTTCCTTCCTTCCTTCAAAGTGAACTAAGTGATGGATCTTTCTGACTTGGCGAGATTTGACTGCGATTCAAGGACCGCAATTTCAGGTTTACTCCCATCTTCACCCCTGTGTCTCCTAAAGGTGCCGGTCGTGGGGAGCAATCCCACCATGTATGTTCCACGTTCTGTCAAGCTGCCGTTCTCCTTGTGAGTGTGGGCGGGAATTACTTTTTGCTAATTACTGGGAGGGGAAATCAAAGCTGGGCCTGATTCTGAGATAAAACAGGAGGAACTGTGCAGAATATTGCAGGGGTACAGTGAACTGCTGAACTACTACCTACCTCTTTGGTGGCCCTCAGATTAACCCTGATCGGACTTACCTTGTACTAAACATGATTCCCATATGTATCTGCACACTGCAAATGGCTTGATTGTAATCACGTGTTGTCTTTCTGCTGTCTGGTTAGCACGCAACAAAAGCTTTTCACTGTACCACGGTACACGTGACAATAAACTGAAAGGGACTATATATGAAACACTATATACGATTACAGTTGGGGCACCCATGGTGCACAGATATAGGATAAACATTTAATGCAAGGTGAAGTCTGGTTAAGGATGGTCCTAGGGTCTTCAATGGGATAGGTAGGTAGGATGGTTCAGTTGCCTGAAAACAGCTGGGAAGAAACTGTCTCTCACTCTGGAGGTGTGCGTTTTGACACTTCTGTACCTCTTGTGTGATGGGAGAGGGGAGAAGAGGGAGTGGCCGGGATGGGACTTGTCCTTGATTGTGCTGCAGGCTATAAATGAGAAGCAAGTGTGCACTGGCTGGAGCTGGACATTCACAACCGTTTTCCTGTCAACGTCCACGTTACATGACAGTGCAGAGTCGGATGTGGAGTGTTGAGTTAATAATCATTTGATTTTATGGCCTCAAAGCAAGACAGCTAAACCTTGGTAGCAGCATAAACGCCCTGTCCCACGGTACGAGTTAATTCCAAGAGTTCTCCCGAGTTTGCCCTGATTCGAACTCGGAGATTTACGGTAATGGCCACTCGTCGGTACTTGGGGCACTCGTGGGCACTTTTCGACATGTTGAAAAATCTTCACGAGTCTTCCCGTGCTTACCTGCCGTTAGCGATTCTTCCCGAGTACCTGCCGTTAGCGCCAAGAAACGTCCCCGAGCTCCGACGTACCCGCTACGTTCATTCTCCGTGCTTACCCCGAGTTTGTTTTTTTTTAAACTCGGGAGAGCTCTTGGAATGAACTCGCACCGTGGGACAGGGCTATAACACTGTGCAATATGATATTTTTATAAACTTGCATTTATATTGAGGGCTATTTTTAATTTTGTACGCGTCCTTGAAAGGTTTGCAACCAATCATGTCTCTTTGAAGAATAGTTACTGTTGAACTGTGTTGTTCAAAAACCAGTGCTGGAGAACTCAGCAGGTGAGGCGGCAGCTCTGGAGGTCACGGATGAGAGGTGTTTCAGGTCGGGATCCATCTTCAGACCCTCAGAGGGGAAGCATCACCTATCCAAGTCCTCCAGAGATACTATATTACCTGCTGAGTACTCAAATACTTTTTTTTGTGTAAACCAGCATCTGCTGTTTTAGTGTTGGAGATACGGCATGGAGTCTGGCCCTTCGGCCCACCAAGTCCGCACCGAGCAGCGACCACCACGCACTAACACTATCCTACACACGCGCAGGACAATTTACAATTATACCAAGCCAACTAACCTCCAAACCTGTATGTCTTTGGAGTGTGGGAGGAAACCGGAGAGAACTCACAGGGAGGGCGAACAAACTCTGTATAGATGGCACCTGTAGTCAAGATGGAATCGGAGTCTCTGGCACTGTAAGGCAGCAACTCTACCACCGTGCCGTGCCTCCCTGTGTCTGCACTGGACTGTTATCCGGTCAATGACTTAAGGAGCTGGCCCTTTTGCGATGCTACACCGTTTGTTTAAATCCACGTTTTTGTCGCGATTTAAAATTATTTCAGGTGGCCATTTGCATTGTAAGAGGTAATATTTCAGCGCTTTTCTTTGTAGAAACAGGATTCTCCCTGAAGAAGTATGAATGAGCTGTCTTCAAATGGACATCCTTTTCTTTGTGGTAAGACCTTTAACCTCTCTAACACTGTCTAGATACTAAGGGAAATCCACAATGGAATGGAACAATGTGAATATCTGTGTTTTGTACAATCTATCTATTAATATTCTTTTGGGTGGCATGGAGATGGGGGGAGGAGGAGAGGAGAGCGTTTGACTGTGGCTTCAGGGTTGGAAGATTGCAACCTTCACGTGGTCCGCCCTGTTTGGACTAATGCAATCAACTCGACGTGCACAAACGGAAGATCAAATAGAACAAGTTGTCCAACAACTTTAGGCTGTGCACGTCACACGCAAGAAGACGATATGTCAAGAATTGCAGTGGCATCTTGATCAGTTGGGCAAGTGGGCTGAAGAATGACTGGTGGAGCAAAACGCAGATAAATACGAGATAAGTCAAATCAGATTGGGTGGTGAAGATGGCTTTAGGCACGTTGCCCTTCATTCGTCCTGGTATTGTCTATCAAATTTGAGGCGTGATGTTAGTGAGGCTGCATTTGGGGTAATGTGTTCAGTTTTAGTCCCCCTTGCTACAGGCAAGAACCCATTAAGCTGGAAAGAGTACAGAGAAGATTTATGAGGATATTACCAAGACATGAAGGCCGGAATGAGGTCGGGCAGACTAGGACTTTATTCCTTGGAGCACAGGATACTGAGGGCGGCATTGTCTGCAGCTGCAGCCTAAACAATCTATCCAATTCAAGAATAATCTGCCCGCATTTGTATACTATCCCATGGTAATGAAGAATCCAGATTGCTTGTTACCTTTGGGAATCTGTGGTGTACAATGGAAGATTGCTCTGTTCATCTGCATGCCACGGAATCCCACCATATATTGCCTGGTTCTCTCTCCCCAAGTGTATTCCCCATGTACTTTGCCGATCTGGTCTGGCTGTTGAAGTTCTGAAACAGTCGGAATTATTGATATCTGGAGGGTGAGGGTGCTGAGTTATCGAGACTGTGTTTTCAAACTTTTTTTTGTTGGTGCCCCGTCAATTTTCTTCCTGCTTTTCCTGCAGGGGCTGCCTCCTACTGGGGTATGGTTCCACAAGTGCCAGTGGCCCTTCCGTACTTCACCCAAGGTACGGAACGTCAGATTGGCCATAATTGGGTACAAACGTGCTGCTTATGCCCCCGAAATCGTAGCGCTTGGGTGGAGTATTGGAGGGCGGCCAGCAACTATAGAGCCATCCATTGGCCACCTAGTGCCGGAGCAGAATGTGGTTGGTGTTGGGGCATGGGTAGATGGTTGGGAAGAGGGCGCCGGTGACTTGGGAAGATGGCACGGGTGACTTCTGCATTTCGTAAAACTAAAGGGCGGCCACAGTGGCGCAGCAGTCGAGTTGCTGCCTCACAGCGAATGCTGCCGGGGACCCGGGTTCCATCCCGACTATGGGCGCTGTCTGTACAGAGTTTGTACCTTCTCCCCGTGACCTGCGTGGGTTTTCTCCGCGATCTTTGGTTTCCTCACACACTCCAAAGACGTACGGGTTTACAGGTTAATTGGCTTGGTGTAAATGTAAAAATTGTCCCTAGTGGGTGTAGGATAGTGTTAGTGTGCAGGGATCGCTGGTCGGCGTGGGCCGAAGGGCCTGTTTCCACGCTGTATCTATAAACTAAAAATAAACTTTAAAAAAAATAAGACACCGATTTTTATTGTGCAGTCTCGGGAAAATTTAGTAAGCAGAGGAAGAAAATAAAGCTTAATTCCTGATATTAATATGCACTATTACTGTGGGTTTTCAATTTTTCTTTGCAGTGGAAGGCTTGCTGTCATCCATTTTGCAAACTTGTGTTTCTAAGAGTTGTGGACCATTTAAAAACTGTTTGTAAGAGTTAAGATAGAAGCAAAATGCTGGAGTAACTCAGCGGGACAGGCAGCATCTCTGGAGAGAAGGAATGGGCGACATTTCGGGTCAAAACCCTTCAGACTATGAACTTCTGTCTACTTTAAGAAGTATTTTTTGAAATGCTTGTAACTTAAAGGTGCACTATTAATATTCTAAAGATAGACGGTAAAAGCTGGAGTAATTCAACAGGTCAGACAGCATCTATGGAGAAAAGGAATAGATGACTTCTCAGAAGAGGGTCTCGACCCAAAACATCATCAGTTTATTTTGTCCAGAGATGCTGTCTGACCCCCTGAGTTACTCCAGCTTTTTGTGTCTATCTTCGGTTTAAACCAGCATCAGGTGTTCCTTCCTGCATAATTAAAATGCTGGCTGCTAACTCATCCTTAAAGTTAGTCTTGGGAGCTACTACAATATTGTACCATAGTTGTTAGCTGAAAGAAATTAGTGCATGAATTCTGATCCAAAATCGGAGACTTCCTTGAAGGATGTGACAGCATTTTCTAGCGATGCTGTTGGCCAGAAACTTCAGATATTGCCAGCGCTTTGCCAACCATTGAAGTATTTTCACTAAAAGTGCACTGTTTCAAAATCTTTAGATTGGGATCAACTCAGGAGGACTATGACTGAGCTCTCTTTGAAAGGCCTTCCACTTCTACAAGGTAACTTTTATATGTCAATCTTTCAATTAAAAAGTCATAATTAAAAAAAAAAAACATTTGTGTGGCATGCGGTACGTTGAAATTAATAGAAATTTAATATTTTCAGCTCCCTCTCCCGGCTTGTTTGATAACAATTTGTAAAAATGCTGACGCTGTCCTTACTCCTAATGGGCTGCTGGATCTTCTTTGGGCCTGTTGCATTGCGATAGACCACTACTGCAGCTAACCATAGCATGACTGAGAACCCTCTGCCTCACACATCCTCGTCTCCATGTCCCATTTCTTCCTTGTCGAATCAAACGGCGCAGGAAGAGTTCAAGGAGGAACTGCAGATGCTGGAAAATCGAAGGTAGACAAAATTGCTGGCGAAACTCAGCGGGTAGGGCAGCATCTATGGAGCGAAGCAAATGGGCAATGTTTCGGGTCAAAACGTTGCCTATTCAGGCCGAAACGTCGGCTATTACTCGCTAGAATTCAGAAGATTGAGGGGGGATCTTATAGAAACGTACAAAAGTCTTAAAGGGTTGGACTGGCTAGATGCAGGAAGATTGTTTCCGATGTTAGGGAAGTCCAGAACAAGCGGTTACAGTTTACGGATAAGGTCTTTTAGGACCGAGATGAGAAAAACATTTCTCGCACAGAGAGTGGTGCATCTGTGGAATTCTCTGCCACAGAAGGTAGTTGAGGCCAGGTCATTGGCTCTATTTAAGAGGGAGGTAGATGTGGCCCTTGTGGCTAAAGGGATCAGGGGGTATGGAGAGAAGGCAGGTACGGGATACTGGATACTGAATACGGGATACTGAGTTGGATGATCAGCCATGATCGTATTGAATGGCGGCGCTGGCTCGAATGGCCTACCCTGCGCCTATTTTCTATGTTTCTATTTCCTTTGCTCCATTAGCTCCGGCTGCTCCGTACCTGCTGAGTTTTTCCGGCTCAGAAAGATGGCATTTAGAATAAACGATCGATTCAGCCCCATTCTGCGTAGACCACAATTAGACCGTCCAGAGAGTTTTATTGTCATCTGTCCCAGATAGAACAATGATATTCTTACTGGCAGCATCACAACACAATATGTAACCACCGTGGACAAAAATGCTGGAGAAACTCAGCGGGCGAGGCAGCATCTGTGGAGCAAAGGAAATGGGCAACGTTTCGGGTCGAAACCCTTCTACAGACTGATCTGTGACGTGTTGATGTGATGTGTGACTTCAGACACATACGTCTGAAGAAGGGTTTCGACCCGAAACGTTGCATTTTTCCTTCACTCCACAGATGCTGCCTCACCCGCTGAGTTTCTCCAGCATTTTTGTCTACCTTCGATTTTCCAGCATCTGCAGTTCCTTCTTAAACATGTAAACATAGTACTCTGTAAACAATATAATAAACTTTGGGGGTAAAAGATAACACACAAGCACACACAAACAAACAATCAAAGTGCAAAAAGGCAAGAGCATAAGACTCTGGAGCAGAATTGGGTCATTTAGCCCATTGAGCCTACTCCGCCATTCAATGATCACCGATCTTTTTTTCCTTCTCAATCTTATTCTTCTGCCCTCTCCCCACACCCTTTGATGACCTTCCTAACCAGCAACCTATCAATCTCTGCTTAAAAACACCCAATGTCTTGGCCATCACAGCTGTCTGTGGCAATGAATTCCACAAATTCACCGCCCTCTGACTAAAGAAATTCCTCCTCATCTCCATTTTGAAGGTCCGTTCATGCTTTGTCCTTTAAGGCATTGAACGCATACTTAGGTTACTCTGCATTCTCTTTCCTGTTACACCGACCCAATTAAATTTACCCTAATTGACCACACTTGCATTTGACGAATTGCCACTGTTTAGAAATATTTTCCAATTCTGACGATTTGGCACTTATGCTTCCAAATCTGATGGTTCATAAACATAAACATGTTGACATCATCTCAACAAAATAGAGAGAGTACAGAGGAGATTTACTAGAATGTTGCCTGGGTTCCAGCAACTAAATTACAGAGAAAGGTTGAACAAGTTAGGTCTTTATTCTTTGGAGCGCAGAAGGTTAAGGGGGGACTTGATTGAGGTCTTTAAAATGATGAAAGGGATAGACAGAGTTGACGTGGATAGGCTTTTCCCATTGAGGGTAGGGAAGATTCAAACAAGAGGGCATGCATGTCATGAGAATTAAGGGACAGAAGTTTAGGGGTAACATGAGGGGGAACTTCTTTACTCAGAGAGTGGTGGCTGTGTGGAATGATCTTCCTGCAGAAGTGGTGGAGGCAGGGTCGATTTTAACATTTAAAAGTAACGTGGATAGGTATATGGACGGGAAGGGAATGGAGGGGTATGGTCTGAGTGCAGGTAGATGGGACTAGGGGAAAATAAATGGTCGGCACGGACTGGAAGGGCCGAGAGGGCCTGTTTCGTGCTGTAATTGTTATATGATTATAATCTGTAATTCATAATCTATTGGTTTTCATCCAAAATGAAACGTACAGCAACAGTAGCCAGCAGCATAAATTATGGCCAGGTTAGGATAGCATTACAGCAGTGGTACATCATAGTATTTGGTAGTAGTGGTTAACTAGAGGTTTCACCCTTGGTCAGGGCGTATGGGGTTTAATTGCCTCCGTGAGGGTGGGAAAATCTGAATCAGATTTTATTCGCCAAGTATGTTTTACGACATACGAGGGATTTCACGGGCCAGGTCAGTCATACAATTAAACGCAACAGACTCAAAAACACACTTGAACATGAACATCCACCGCAGTGATTCCTCACTGTGATGGAAGGCGAAATAAAGTTCAAGTCCTTCCTTTTGTTCTTCCTCGGTCATGGGCCTTGTGCCCTCCGTCGACAGTCGGGACGGTCTTGAATCCCTAAGCCGGCGGCCTTCGTGCTCTCCACGCCAAGACGATTAGCCCCTGCATCGGAGGGTTGTCAGCTCCCCCCGTGCCGGGCGGTCGAACCTCCCACGGGGTTGGAGCTCCCGACTAGCCTCTCCCGAGACTGCGGGCCCTTGATGGTCAGGCCGTCCGGCTTGTGGGAGTGATCCCAGGCAAGGGATGCGCTCCGATGTTAAGTCCACGCCCCGCGGTGGGGCTCGCGACAGTCCGAGGAGGCCTCCACCAATGGTAGGCCGCAGAGCCCGGAGAATGTGATCCGAAAAATGATCGCATCTCCGGGAAGGTAGAAGCTTGAAAAAAACGTTTCCCCCAATACCCTCCCCCCTCATCACACATAAAACAAACCGAAGTACATTAAAACAAACGCTAAAAATAACAAAAAAGGTGAAAAAACGAACAGGCTGCCGGCAGGGCAGCCATTTCTCCGGCGCCCCCTGGTGGTCTAAATTTAAATTCAGTACAGGCCCACCGCCGTTTTTTCCAGCACCCTCGGTTCCAGAGCCTTGCCATTGATCCGTTTTGCCGGAGCTACAGAGGTCACGGCCATGCGGGGCCATGATACTGGTCCGCAAAGTTGGCCAGGGGAACACATCTCCCGGGCCAGAGCACCAGAGCCGCGGCTGCAGGAGACAAATTCAACCCGCTGATCGGCCGTGGGGGTCCCGGTGGGGTCAAGATCGGCTGCCTCACCTGACCTAAGACCACATTATTTGGGGGGGACTTCCAAGGGAAATTTCGAGTGCGCTCTCATAATATTGTCTAGATTAAGGGAGGCACCGACCCACCATTTGTTGGTGGTATTTTAAAACTGATGAAAAGTGAGTATTTACGCCAATGACATCACCAAGTGATCGTGCGTTTTTAAAAATTAAAAGTTGTGCCAATGCTCTTTCATGTAATGAAATTATTTTGTCTGGATCTCAGTGCTCCTTGGAATTGGCCCAGCAAACCGCACAACCGTATCAAACTGGTCTCAGTTCTTTAGTTTCAACTCTGTTACCAACTTTCTGACCCAGTCAAATTCACAAGGCACGTTGCAACGCCCTCGTCTAAAAACCTACTCAACAGCCACGATTCTCACTGCGTGTGTGTTTGTAAACTTGCTGAAGCCTTGCGGGCTAAGAATGTCATATTATTTATCATTTCCTTACCGTTTAGCTTGCGCCACTCATTAACACCGACTCCTACCCATGTTCGGTTGGGAGTCGAGATTCCTCTCCAGCACTGTGTCACATTCTCTGAGAGCAGGGAACTCTGACAGGCTATTTAAAGTTGGGCACTGCAGCTGAACATGAGCCTGTTTCTATCTGATTTTCACGTCATGAAACCCTGACTTATTCTCCGTTTTAGCTCCTTCCCCCTTTCCCTGTTCCGCCCCGGGCCAGGACTCCTGCCACCGAGGTCCGTTAATCGAGTCGAGACCGCCAATTGTGTGCTTTAATGTTATTGAAATGTAAAGCAGATTAATATTTGTTGTTTGGTAGAGGACGCCATGAATTGAAATCTTAAGCAGATGAGTTTGCTCCTGAGAAGGAATATCAATTGCAACCCTCTCTGTGTAGGTCTGTTGATAGTTGTGTAGTGAAGACCTGGATCAGGCCTCAAAACGCTCAGATTCAGCAGCAAAGTAGAGGAAAGATCAAGGGATTGAAGTTGGGGACTAGACGTCAAGTTGCTACAGATATTGCTTTTCAGCTTGAAGCTAGAAAGTAAGTCGGCTCATCCTACGCGGGAACTCTCCAGCCCTGCTTGCTTTGCAATGTTATCATGATTAAGGGCACGTTTTGTCCCTCCTGCTCCATCCTGCAAACCCGTTGTGTTGTGTTCTACCTAGCTCTGCGATGTGAAGGAAGGCAAGAACTTGTACCCGCCTGACTGACTGGTATCAAGTCCCATGTCCGACCCTCTGAGATCAAGGCTTTCGTATAGCCAGATTGTATTGGGGGGGGGGGGCACACCTTTTGTGATGATCGCAAAGAAGATAGACAGGAAATGCTGGAGTAACTCGGGGTTATGCAGCATCTCTGGAGAAAAGGAATAGGTGACGTTTTGAGTCGATCAGACATGAAGGGCCTCGACCCAAAACCGCGTCTATCCCTTCTCTCCAGAGATGCTGCCTGTCCCGCTGAGTTACTCCAGCACTCTGTGTCTATCTTCGGTGTAATCCAGCACCTGCAGTTCCTTCTCTCACATTGTCATGAGAGCAATCTGGCCAAGGTGATTCGTGCTGCAAAATGGCCAGCACGGCTCTGGTCTGAAGCACAAAATGGATGTTGTTGCCTTGGCTACAACTAGATTGCCTACAATTGGGTAACGTGTGGCAAATCTTCCAGTCGGCCTTTGAGAAAACGTAACTGGGTCTCTCTCTCTGCCAAAGATCACTCGAACAGGCTTGTGGAGGTGTCATGGGAATGTTCTTTGTTCAAGAAGGAACTGCAGATGCTGGAAAATTGAAGGTAGACAAAAATGCTGGAGAAATTCAGTGGGTGCGGCAGCATCTATGGAGCGAAGGAAATAGGCGATGTTTCGGGCCAAACCCTTCTTCAGACTCCGGAATGCTTTGTATTGGCTGGCAGCGATCTTTAACTCTGGTGGACCCACCCGATCTTGGGCTTGCTGCATTGCAACATAGCAGGAAACATGTTAATCCCAAACCACAGGAAAAAACATGTTAGATTATTGAGCACATCCGGAAATCTAATGAAAGGTGGACACAAATTGTTGGAGTAACTCAGCAGGACAGGCAACATCTCTGGAGAGAAGGAATGGGCGACGTTTCAAGTTGAGACCCTCCTTCCGACTGACCCGAAATGTCACTCATTCCTTCTCTCCAGAGATGCTGCCTGTCCCAGGAGATACCACCCCACAAAGTCGGCTATGGGAACAGATCTGCCAGACCCGTATGATCTTTAGAGGGGTCTTGACCCAAAATATCACCTATTCCCTTTCTCCAGAGACGCTGCCTGACCTGCCAAGTTTCTCCAGCTTTTTGTGTCTATCTTCAGTTTCAACCAGCATCTGCAGTTCCTTCCCACACAAGAAATCTAATGATACACAGGGCATCGTGGTCAGTATCGCAGGATCTTGGATTGATCATTGGGAAGATAGAGTTCAAATTTCAGCACGACAGCCGGGCAAATGAAACCAGTTTTCTTGTCTGGGGGAAAGTTACATTAGTGGTGATTTTAAAATGTCCAAATTGTTAGAACACCTAGTCATTAATTTGCCGTCAATGTCCTTGCTGGACTGGCTTATTGATTGCTTCAGCCCCACTCCGTGTGGTAACTTTGATGTCCAGTCACTCGGGCACAAAACAGGACAGATATCTCGAGCCTAATTAGAGTTGAGCATTAGTTCCTGATCTTGTGGGCATCGCCACATCCTGTAGATGTTTGAACAGATAAACGATACCTACAGTTTAGGCAAACACTGACTGTAAACGTTGTGAGGTGTAAGAAGGGGGAAAGTCTTTAACCTTTGGAGATTCAGCGCGGAAACAGGCCCTTCTGTCCACAGTTTGTGGAATTCTCTGCCTCGGAGGGCGGTGGAGGCCGGTTCTCTGGATGCTTTCAAGAGAGAGCTAGATAGGCTGTTAAATATAGCGGAGTCAGGGGATATGGGGAGAAGGCAGGAACAGGGTACTGATTGTGGATGATCAGCCATGATCACATTGAATGGCGGTGCTGGCTCAAAGGGCCGAATGGCCTACTCCTGCACCTATTGTCTATTGTCCTTCGGCCCACCGAGTCCATGCCGACCAGTGATCACTAGCACTATGCTACACACACTAGGGGCAATTAAATTGTTTTTGAAAACCAAAGCCAATTAACCTACAAACCCGTACGTCTTTGGAGGGTGGGAGGAAACTGGAGATCTTGGAGAAGACCCATGTGGTAACGGGCAGAACATGCAGACAACACCCTTAGTCAGGGTCGAACCCGGGTCTCTGGTGCTGTAAGACAGCAACTCTACCGCTGCGCCACTGTGCTGCCCTTTTAAAAGTAAAAAATGTGGACCCTTCCATCCTTCAGCACAGAAGGAAGCCCTTCGGCCCATCAATCTGACCAAGTTCTGGGCTTGTCTCAGTTGCCTGCATTTGTCCCATAATCCTCTCAACCCATCCCGTCCATAAATGTCTTGCGTTAAAATGAATCTATGTTGAGGTCAAGAAATACAAATCCGGGTTCCCAGGGTGACGGGAAGCACAGTTTGGATTTTTTTAGCTCAAACATCGACAGAGATTTAAAGTCACCAGGGTTGCCCCTAGTGATTGGGAGAGCGTTTGTGGTCGCTGGCCGGTGTGGGCCTCAGGCCCTGCATCTCTAAACTGAACTGATAAATCACCAATAAATAGAAAACATGCCGTTAAAAAAGCAGAATGATTAATTTTCAACTGGCCAGGGACAATTCTTACCTGCAGGGGAGATTGAGAAAGCTAAAGGTAGACAGAAATGCTGGAGAAACTCAGCGGGTGAGGCAGCATCTATGGAGTGAAGGGAAAGGTGACGTTTCGGGTCGAGACCCTTCTTCAGACTGATGTGGAGGTGGGGGAGGGGCGGGGAACCCGCCCCTCCCCCACCTCCACATCAGTCTGAAGAAGGGCTGTGCTGTCGGGCTCAGTAGCTCCAGCCTGTTACACAGCCTGGCCGTCAAACCAATACCCTCGGCTGTGTAGCATGGGAATGTGGAAAAAAATGTATTGTTTTTCCATCATGTATAAGATGTTCCTTTTTTCCTTTCCCATGTCGCTTGCTGCGGGTATCCTATTTCATCTCAGTGCAGCCTAGAGGCTTGGCGTTTGCAGGTCCACTGAGGCATGCCTTCAATGTAGCTGCGTTTGCAGTGTGCCTGCAATTATCTCAATCCTCGTATGCCTCTCTGCGGCATGGTTTATGATTGGTTTGAATGACAAGCTTGATTAATAGACAATAGGCGCGGGAGTAGGCCATTCGGCCCTTCGGCCCAGCACCGCCATTCAATGTGATCATGGCTGATCATCCCCAATCAGTACCCCGTTCCTGCCTTCTCCCCACATCCCCTGACTCCGCCATCTTTAAGAGCCCTATCTAGCTCTCTCTTGAAAGCATCCAGAGAACCGGCCTCCACCGCCCTCTGAGGCAGAGAATTCCACAGACTCGCTACTCTCTGTGAGAAAAAGCATTTCCTCGTCTCCGTTGTAAATGGCTCGCCCCTTATTCTCAAACTGTGGCCCCTGGTTGTGGACTCCCCCAACATCGGGAACATAATGACACGGGCACTTGGATGATCATCCTTCTTATATTGGCACGGTGGCGCAGCGGTAGAGTTGCTGCCTCACAGCGCCAGAGGCCCATGGTCCATCCTGACCACGGGTGCTTGTCTGTAAGGAGTTTGCACGTTCTCCCCGTGACCTGCGTGGGTTTTCTCCAGGACCTGCTGTTCCCCCCCCACACTACAAAGACGTTCAGGTTTGTAGGATAATTGGCTTCCGTAAAAAAAAATAATAATAATTTGTGAATTGTGTGTCCCTAGTGTGCGGGGATCACTGTCCGGCACGGACTAGGTGGGCAGAAGGGCCTGATTCCGTGCTGTATCTCTAAACTAAACTGTAAATTGTGCATCCTTTCCACTATCATGCTTCAGTGCTCCCACTTGTTAAAATATGTCTGATTCCTATCCCTTATATCTCTTTCCAAATCTTTTAAAATTCTTTTAAAATTCAAATCTCTTTTAAAATTCTTTTAAAATTCAAATCTCATTGTAATAGAGCTACGTTTTTTTTTAAAAGCTACCCGCTGTCACCACTTTAAACACAATTTGTTGTGGCTTTTGTTTTAAGATCCAGTGATCGGGGAGCTCTTAGCGGAGAAACAGGCTGTGGATTTGAAGAAAGAAGAAAAGCTGAAGAAGAACCGGGAGGCGATGAAGAAGCACCGGGAAGAGGAGACGGAGGAGCAGAGAGCCGAGCGGCTGCGCAAGAACAGGGAGGCGATGAGAATGCGCCGGCAGATGGAGTCGGACGAGCAGCACGAGGACCGGCTGCGCAAGAACCGCGAGGCGATGAAGCGCTACCGCGAGATGGAGTCGGAGGAGCAGCGGGACGAGCGCCTGCGCAAGAACCGGGAGCTGATCAAGAGCCGGCGGCAGCTGGAGTCTCAGGAGCAGCGGCAGGAGCGGCTGCGGAAGAACTGGGAGCTGACCAAGGTCCGGCGGCTGGAGGAGACCGAGAAGCAGCGCAAGCACCGGCTGCAGCGCAACTGGGACGGCATCAAGAGGCGGCGGGAGCAGGAGACCGAGGAGCAGCGCAAGCACCGGCTGCGCAAGAACTGGGAGGGCATCAAGAACCGGCGGCAGCAGAAGAACGAGGGCGAGAAGGAAGACATGTTGTGCAGGATTTGGGAGGCCATGAGACAGTTCACCCAGCAGGAAATGCAGGAAGACAGAGACAAGCGCTGCCACCTGCTGGTGGACAGGGGGCTGGCGGACGGCACTCAGGACGAGCGACTCCACAACCGAGAGGCACCCCGCTGCTGCTTCCAGCAGGACATGGAGCCCAGGAAATGAAACGGACCGCTGGATTTGTAAACCTGATCAACACGGAATTCCTGAAGCTGAACTCTTTCACCAATAACGCTTGCCTGTTTTAGCTTGTGAACCATTGCTGGTTGCATCAAAACGATTCTCTGCTGCAAGACTTGGGATTAATCTCCATACGTGCAGATGGTGGATGAAATCCATCTCAATCCATGGTGGTTTGGTGATCCGATGGCTTAAATAATATTGTCGCAATTGGGGACCTGGTGACCACTCTCGCAAGTTAACCACTCAAAGTGGGAGCTAGATGTTTAATTCCTTGACAGGAGCAACTGAGCACACGAGATACAGACACAAAATGCTGGAGTAACTCAGCGGGACAGGCAGAGGGGATGGGTGACGATTCGGGTCGAGGCCTGAAGAAGGGTTTCGACCTGAAACGCCGCCAGTTCCTTCCATCCAGGGATGCTGCCTGTCCCGCTGAGTTACTCCAGCATCTTCAGTATAAACCAGCATCTGCAGTTCCTTCCTACACATGCGAAATAGAAACAGGCGCTGCTGGTCTTTTAGCCCCTTGCTTGAAAGAGCATTCTCTTCGGTAAAGCAAATGCAAGAAATGTTTCATTATATTGTGCGTTGCTGGTAACATGAACCTTAATCCATTTCAATTGCAAATTTCAAGCCTGTTTGCAGCCAGGCATTTCTGCTCCCCTGTGTGGTACTTACGGCTGGTACACACGCGATTCATGAGCCGCTGACCTTGTGTGGTCTTGGGACTGAGGACCAGGGGCCGAGAATCGGAACAAGTTGCCAGCTCTCTTTGCGTTCCGTCCACTGTTCTGAAGGGTGTGGAAAGGGCAAGGAGATGGTGAGAATTGGACCGGCCATGTCCCGAACGTGGTCTGCCACTCGAAACCCGGCCATGTTTGTTGCCAATGACGGAATATCTGGACTAACAACGGCTCTGGGTATATCCACGGCACTTTGGAGAATTGTTGCCATCATTTGACTAAGTATTGCTGTATCTGCAATGATTAGTTTTCTTTTTATTGGTTGCCAATCTCCATTTTCCATACAATGGGAGGGGGAGGGGGCCATTGTGACAACACGCCTCCTCCCCACATGTTAGAGTCTGCATTTCCTTTTGATAAGTGTGGGGAACTGCTTTTATGAGGAGACCTTGGGGGGAAATTCTGTGCCATCATTGTGTTTTTCTGCGTTAATGAGGCCGCGTTCTGTTTCAAATTCTGCTCAAAGTGTTCGATCATAGTGTGTTTATAGCTGTTTAACGTTGCTCCAGGTTGCGATTCTAATTGTGGTAAACTGTTTGCACATTATATAACTTCAGTTGAAAAATATGACATTTGTGATTAACATATAGAAGAGCGGATGCGTTTATCTAGGCGCCCTGATCATGTTCAAAGGTGCTTAACAATCAGCGGCAAGCATTGGGAGTGCAGGCACAGAAATTATGCAAACACGTGGGAGCCAACGCACAAAGCAAGTCCTCACTAACAAACCAATAAAGAGATAAAGAAATACACGGGCACATTGTTTGAATATTGGCTGAATGTAAAGATTTTTTTAGAGCACCAAAAACATTCTCTTAACGTCGTATGTAATAGAAGAATTAGGCCATTCGGCCCATCAAGTCTACTCCGCCATTCAATCACGGCCGATCTATCTCTCCCTCTCAACCCCAATCTCCTGCCCTCTCCCCATAACCCCGACACCCAAAGCGGATCTGAGGTGGTTCAACCAGTTTGGGGAAACAGGGTCTCACTTTAGGCCACAGCTAACTATGGCCCGTTCTAAATGGCGTCAAGTTGGGACAAGGGGAAGTACAATGGGATCTGGGGGTCCTTGTCCATCAGTCTATGAAAGTAAGCATGCAGGTACAGCAGGCAGTGAAGAAAGCGAATGGCATGTTGGCCTTCATAACAAGAGGAGCAAAGAGGTCCCTTCTGCAGTTGTACCGAGCCCTAGTGAGACCACACCTGGAGTATTGTGTGCAGTTTTGGTCCCCTAATTTGAGGAAGGACATTCTTCCTATAGAGGGAGTGCAGCGTAGGTTTACAAGGTTAATTCCCGGGATGGCGAGACTGTCATATGCTGAGAGAATGGAGCAGCTGGGCTTGTACACTCTGAAGTTTAGAAGGATGAGACATATAAGATTGAAACATATAAGATTGTTAAGGGTTTGGACACACTAGGGGCAGGAAACATGTTCCCGATGTTGGGGGAGTCCAGAACCAGGGGCCACAATTTAAGAATAAGGAGTAAGCCATTTAGAACGGAGACGAGGAAACACTTTTTCTCACAGAGTTGTGAGTGTGTGGAATTCTCTGCCTCAGAGGGCGGTGGAGGCCGGTTCTCTGGATACTTTCAAGAGTGAGCTCGATAGGGCTCTTAAAAATAGCGGAGTCAGGGGATATGGGGAGAAGGCAGGAACGGGGCACTGATTGGGGATGATCAGCCATGATCACATTGAATGGCGGTGCTGGCTCGAAGGGCCGAATGGCCTCCTCCTGCACTTATTGTCTATTCCCATTATCGTCTTATATCTTTCATTCATTTGTTCTAAATCTGTCTATATCTCTTGCTCCCTTTTCCCCTGACTCAGTCTGAAGAAGGTTCTCGACCCACGAAAAGGCACCAATTCCTTTTCCTCAGAGCTGCTGCTTCTTCGTCTTGCGTATGGCGAATTTCAGAGCTGAGTTGCCTCAACCTTTTGCATCTATTCTCATGCGGAAAGCTAGCATGGAGGGACTGAAGAGTCCGGGCCAGCCTTGTTCGTGGCAGAGGGGATAAAGAGAGATGCATTTCCATCGTTAGGTTATGATTTTGTTACCGTCTCATGTACGCAGATGAAGTGAAAACCATTGTTTTGCACGCTATCCAGTTAGATCAGATAATATCATACATAAATACAACAAGTCAAACTCCAGTACAATAGGTAGAGCAAAGGGGAAGATACAGAGTGCAGAATATAGTTCTCAGCATTGTAGAGCATCAGTTCCACAGACAAAGTCCAATGTCCGCAATGGGGTAGAGGTGAATGGGACAGTACCCTAGCTTATGGAAGGACCGTTCAGAAGCCTGAAAACAGGGGAAGAAGCTGTTCCTGAGTCTGGTGGTGCGCGCTTTCAAGCTGCTGTATCTTCTGCCGGACGGGAGCAAGGAGAGGAAGGAATGAGATAAGGCTTTGATAATGTTGGCTGCTTTTCTGAGGCAGTGTGAAGTGTTTGATGGAATTTATGGTGAGGAGGCTGGGATAGTCCGAGGGTCACCAGTGAGGTAGATAGTAGCTCGGGACCACTCCCTAGTTGGCAATAGGCTCATAATCATCATTTATTATTCAAGGTGGGTGCTGGGGTGGCGTCAACAGTCGAAGCTCCCGTGATCGGGGCGGTCGAAGCTCCTACGGCTTGGAGCTCCCGAAGTTGATCTCTAACCAGGGACCGCGTGATCCGAGATGTTAAAGTCCGCAGGCTCCCGCAGTTGGAGCTCCTGAGGGCGATCCCCAGCAAAGGGATGGTCATCTCCACAATGTTGGTCCGCAGTGCAGACGGAGATAAAACACCGTAAAAGTCACATCTCTGTCGCGCAAAGAGATTTTTAAAAAAGTTTCCCCACCAGGTCCGTGCCGACCATCGATCTCCGCACATTAACACTACAATTCCGATTGCCGGTCTGTGAATTTTTTTTTCTCTTTTAATCGCCCGACTATTTCAGCGCTGGAGTAAAATAAAAATGAGCTCCTAATGCCGTGAACGCCGACAACGGGGTCGGATTTCACGTACGGGACAGGTAAAGGAAAGCCGTTTATTTTACATATAAACGTGCTTCTTAGGATGATCTTAATCCACATTTCACATTGCGAAAAGGTGGTTTAGGCCCCATACGAACCGGCAGTATTTTTCCTGCCAATATGGGGTTTAAATTCACCGCAACCGCAACGTTCCAATCGATCGCGTTCCACAAAAACCCACTCGCAAGATGATTTAAAATGGCCATTAATTTACGGGAATTAAACACTAAATTCCTTCCATTTGGCCTATAAATTCATGACAATGAGATTTAAAAAACCATGTTATATTGTGAATTCTTGTATGAATGTTATTTGGACACTTAGGCAATTTAAAAATGTTAATCTTTTCTTAAGAAATGGATAGATGTTTAGATCTAGTAATTGAATTTTGTAATTAGCTACAATTGGGTAACTAACTAATTATATGCTTTAATTTCAGGTCATCCAAGTAAGATTGTTTCATATTTGTTTCAGAATGCTTCAATCTATAATAACTGAAAATTTCTTTCAGTTCTCTTAATTTTTAAGAAAGTTATGGGCTTTTGACTGTCCTCGATCACAGCTTTTGTGTTAAGTCAATGGAAAAGCAATGTGGAACAAGATGCTAATTTCCGAGTGGCCATAACTTTTTTAATACTGAAGATATGAAAGTGAATTAGGTGTCAAATTAAATTTCTTTTTATGCTTTATCTGATGGGATAAATTGATGAGAATGTACAAACTCCGTACAGACAGCACCCGGGTCTCTGGCGCTGCATTCGCTACCCCTGCACCACCGTGGTCACTGAAAGGCGTAATTGAGGGAGCTATCAACCAGCGCTTGCCTGTTCATCGCTGCTCAGCTTGGGTTTTGGCAAGACCACCACACTCAACATCACGTCTTGGTCCAGACTTGGGCAAGGGGATTGAGGTGCAGAGGCAAGATAGACTGGTCTTCATACCGAGGCACCGTCTCATTCAATGGACTCGTCAAGAGGATAACGCTCCAATGGGTGTACAAAGAATAATGGTCTTGCAGCTTCTGCAGGTCAATGCTCCCAACCCCAGGAGTCCATGGGGTGGAGTGGTTTGACCATTAGTGTCTCCATGGTGTCACCGTTGACCAGATTATCCACTGCCTTAACTGATCGTCCCCTGAACTTTGGTGTACCATGGCGGCAGTGTGTACCATCGGCAAAATGCACTGCAGTTAGTGCCTGGAGCTAGCAACAACGATAGGAGATGTCCTTCAAGTGAGAGTTGGATTTAGGTCTTAGGGCTAAGGGAATCCAGGGATATGTGGAGAAAGCAGGAACGGGGTACTGATTCTGGATGATCATACACGATCACATTGAATGCCGGTGCTGGCTCGAAGGGCTGAATGGCCTACTCCTGCAACTATTGTCTGTGCTTCTATGAGACAACCAGCAGCAGCTCTGTCCAGTTCCCACCACCCTGACTGTAAGGTGTGTCCTGGACCCTCAGGTAATGCTGGTTCCTCGGTGTTCCAGGGACCTGGGCTGCATCCGGATCTCGCTCCCTGAGGAGTTTGCACGCTTTCCCGGTGATCTTGCATGTTCCCCTCCCCCAGGTCTTGCGCCCCAGTGCAGCTTGGTGGACTAACTTTGTGCTATAAAGGACCAGAAGTGTATGGATGGGGGAATAAGAGGGGCTGGGGTGGAGTTTTAAGGGGCTTGTCTGAGTGTTGGTGGAATCCCACAAGTGACAGGAGCAGAATTAGGCCATTCGGCCCATCACGTCTACTCTGCCATTCAACCATGGCTGATTCCAATTCTGACGATTTGGCACTTATGCTTCCAAATCTGATGGTTCATAAACATAAACATGTTGACATCATCTCAACAAAATAGAGAGAGTACAGAGGAGATTTACTAGAATGTTGCCTGGGTTCCAGCAACTAAGTTACAGAGAAAGGTTGAACAAGTTAGGTCTTTATTCTTTGGAGCGCAGAAGGTTAAGGGGGGACTTGATTGAGGTCTTTAAAATGATGAAAGGGATAGACAGAGATGACGTGGATAAGCTTTTCCCATTGAGGGTAGGGAAGATTCAAACAAGAGGGCATGACATGAGAATTAAGGGGCAGAAGTTTAGGGGTAACATGAGGGGGAACTTCTTTACTCAGGGAGTGGCGGCTGTGTGGAATGATCTTCCAGCAGAAGTGGTGGAGGCAGGATCGATTTTAACATTTAAAAGTAGTGGATAGGTATATGGACGGGAAGGGGATGGAGGGGTATGGTCTGAGTGCAGGTAGATGGGACTAGGGGAAAATAAATGGTCGGCACGCACTGGAAGGGCCGAGAAGGCCTGTTTCCGTGCTGTAATTGTTATATGGTTGAATCTATCTTTCATTCTGTGGGGGGGGGGGGGGGGGGAGGTCGGGTGAACAGGTGGGGGTGACCAGCAGAGTCCCAGTGGGTGAAGCGAGCCTCTACTAAGTGATGCCAAATACAGGTGTAGCCCAACAACATATTTACCCGGGCAGTCACGGTGGCGCAGCGGTAGAGTTGCTGCCTCACAGCGCCGGAGACCCGGGTTCCATCCCGACTACGGGCGCTGCCTGTACGGAGTTTGTACGTTCTCCCCGTCACCTGCGTGGGTTTTCTCCGAGATCTGCGGTTTCCTCCCACACTCCAAAGGCGTGCAGGTTTGTAGGTTAATTGGCTTGGTGTTTGTGTAAATTGTCCCTAGTGTGTGTAGGATAGTGTTAATGTGCAGGGATCGCTGGTCGGCGTGGATCCGTTGGCCTAAAGGGCTTGTTTCCGAGCTGTATCTCTGAACTAAATATCCAAAGGACCGCAGAGATTTCAGGTGGGACTTCTCAACGGCAATAAATGCTTGTCTGTGAATTCTGAAAAGTGAATGAATTAAATTAAATAAACCTCTCCAATGAAACTCTTGGTCATAAGGGATAGGAGTAAAATTAGGCTATTTGACCCATCAGGTCTACTCTGCTATTCAATCATGGCTGATCTATCTCTCCCTCCTAGCCCCATTCTCCTGCCTTCTCCCCATAACCCCTGACACCCGCACTAATCAAGAATCTATCTCTGCATTCAATATGTATGTATGAATGAACGTTGGCCAAGTATGCACACATACAAGGAATTTGCCTTGGTGCTCCGTTTGCAAGTAACAAACAACACGACAAACAGCTAACAATTAAGAATGACATATTAAACGTTACTAATAAAACATTACAGTTTAAACATGCAAATAAAATAAAATACTAGAGCAAAAGGAGGCTGCTGACTTTTGGTTATTGAGTATAGCTACTACTCGTGGAAAAACCCTCATCGTTCCCCAGCCCCGCACGGCCCGATTTTACCTTCTCCCCAAAATCCACAAACCCGACTGCCCCGGCAGACCCATTGTCTCTGCCTGTTCGTGCCCCACCGAACACATTTCCACATACCTTGACTCCATCCTATCCCCCTTTGTTAAATCCCTCCCCACCTATTTTCAAGACACCTCAGACGCTCTCCGTCGGCTCCGCACATTCCGTTGTCCAGGCCCCCATCCTCTCATCTTCACCATGGACGTCCAGTCACTATACACCTGCATCCCCCACCAGGATGGTCTCAAAGCCCTCCGGTACTTCCTCGACCAGAGGAGCAACCCATACCCGTCCACTGACACCCTCCTCCGCCTAGCGGAGTTGGTCCTTACCCTCAACAACTTCTCTTTTGACTCCTCCCATTTCCTCCAAACACAAGGCGTAGCTATGGGCACACGCATGGGCCCTAGCTACGCCTGCCTCTTTGTCGGGCACGTCGAACAATCTTTGTTCTCGGCGTACCAGGGCCCCACCCCCGACCTTTACTTCCGTTACATTGACGACTGCTTTGGTGTCACCTCCTGCACCCACGCAGAACTGACTGACTTCATCCATTTCACCACCAACTTCCATCCGGCACTCAAATATACTTGGACCATTTCCGACATTTCCCTACCATTCCTTGACCTCACCATCTCTATTGCAGGTGATACACTCCTGACTGACATCCACTACAAACCAACTGACTCCCACAGCTACCTGGACTACTCTTCCTCCCACCCTGCTTCCTGTAAGGACTCCATCCCCTATTCCCAATTCCTCCGTCTACGCCGCATCTGCTCCCAGGATGACGTGTTCCACACCAGGTCATCGCAAATGTCCTCGTTCTTCAGAGAACGGGGTTTCCCCTCCCCCCACTATAGATGAGGCTCGCACCAGGGTCTCCTCCATACCCCGCAACACTGCCCTCTCTCCCCATTCCCCCACTCACAACAAGGGCCGAGTCCCCCTGGTCCTCACCTTTCACCCCACCAGCCAGCGCATACAACAGATAGTCCTCCGCCAGTTTTGTCACCTCCAACGTGACCCCTCCACTCGCCACATCTTCCCATCTCCCCCCCTGTCTGCCTTCCGCAAAGACAGCTCCCTCCGCAACTCCCTCGTCAATTCTTCCCTTCCCTCCCGCTCCACTCCTTCCCCGGGCACTTTCCCTTGCAACCGCAAGAGATGCTACACTTGTCCCTTCACCTCCCCCATCCACTCCTTTCAGGGACCCAAGCAGTCATTCCAAGTCCGACAGAGGTTCACCTGCTCCTCCTCCAACCTCATCTACTGCATCCGTTGCTCCAGATGTCAGCTGATCTACATCGGTGAGACCAAGCGGAGGCTGGGCGATCGTTTCGCCGAACACCTCCGCTCGGTCCGCAATAACCAACCCGACCTCCCGGTGGCTCAGCACTTCAACTCCCCCTCCCACTGCATATCCGACCTCTCGGTCCTGGGCCTCCTCCACGGCCAGAGTGATCAACACCGCAAGTTGGAGGAACAGCACCTCATATTCCGCTTGGGGAGTCTGCATCCTCTGGGCTTAAACATTGAATTTTCTCAATTCTGTTAACCCAGACTGCCCCCTCCCCTCCCCACCTCTCCCTCAGCCCTCTGGCCCTGACATTCCTTCTCCATCTCCCCCCCCCCCCCCCCAGTCGCACTAGCTTCTCATTTTCACACCACAAACAGCTTACAATGGCCTGCTTCCTTTATCACCAATACTTTTTTGCATATCTTTCACTCATTGTTCCTTATCTCTCCACATCATTGTTTATATCTCTCGTTTCCCTGATCCCTGACCAGTCTGAAGAAGGGTCTCGACCCGAAACGTCGCCTATCTCCTTCGCTCCTTAGATGCTGCTGCACCCGCTGAGTTTCTCCAGCTTTTTGTGTAACACTCGTGGAAAAATGTTGTTCTGTCTGGCTGTGGGGGCTTTGATCCACTGACTTGGCCTCCACAGCCTTCTGTGGCAAGCAAATTCACTACCCTCTGACTAAAGAAATTTCTCCTCATCTCCTTTAGGAAGTCCTTTAATTCTAACGCTATGAGCTCTGGTCCTAGACTCTTCCCCAAGTGGAAATATCCTCTCCACAGCCCCTCATTCCCCTAAACTCATGGAATCTCATTACTAACCTCATGGAATCTCATCTATCACCTTTGTATTCTGCCAGACAAAGTATGGTCTTGCCGTGTCTCATACAGCACGATGACTCCCAGCCAAGGCAACAGCTCGAAGCAGATCTGTATTACAATCACTCCACGCTTTAAAATCTCTCCACATTTCTTTAACTACGAAATCTGTACACTGTGGACGGCTCGATTGTAATCATGTATTGTCTTTAGGTCCTGTCCTACAAGCATGCAACTCTATTCGATGAGCGCGACCTAACGTGGTCGCTTGAGCTGTCCGGCGTCGTGGGGCCAGTCGCACTTCGATCACCGGAGCCGTGCGGAATTGTGCAGAGTACGTCCCGACATCGCGCGGGGCTCCGAAAAACTGACTATGTTCAAAAATTCCGCGTGGCAACGGCTTCTCGGCTCGCAGCCGCCTCGACGCATTACACATCGCCTCGACGTCGTGCCTCCGTGACCCTCTCTGTAGGTGCCTCCGTGGCCCTCTGTGTGCGTGCCTCTGTGCCCCTCTCTGTCCTGGCGAACTTACCTTTGAGACTTCGCTCCAAGTTCGCCTCACTTTGCGCCGCGTTGCGCCACTCACCCGACCTCCGCGCGGCCCTCGCTGCCCGTTTGGTCGCGCTTGCTGCATGCAGGCACATGCTGGTGGGAACGGCCCTGTACAGGGGATCACCCGACCTCCGCGCGGCCCCCGCTTCCAGTTTGATCGCGTTCATCGCATAGAGTTGCATGCTTGTAGCTCTTTTCCGCTAACTGGTTAGCATGCAACAAAAAGCTTTACACTGAACCTGTGGCTGGTAAAACACCAGCGTTTTGTGTCTAAGGAGCTGCAGATGCTGGTTTAAACCAAAGACAGACACAAAATGCTGGAGTAACTCAGCGGGCCAGGCAGCATCTCTGGAGAGAAGGAATGGGTGACGTTTCGGGTCGAGACCCTTCTTCTGGCTGATGTCGTAGGGGAGTGAGATAGATAAGGAACTGGGAAGGTGTGAAAACAGGGCAACGGGAATGGAGATCGAGGAAAAATGTGGAATAGATCGTTGTTGATCAAGGAAAATGTAGACTAGCTACCTAGAATAAGGTTTTGCTACTTGTTTTGCAGCAATGGCCAGAGATGTGCCTCTGTAAGATTGTTAAGGGTTTGGACACGCTAGAGGCAGGAAACATCTTCCCGATGTTGGGGGAGTCCAGAACCAGGGGCCACACAGTTTAAGAATAAGTGGTAAGCCATTTAGAATGGAGACGAGGAAACACTTTTTCTCACAGAGAGTTGTGGGTCTGTGGAATTCTCTGCCTCAGAGGGCGGTGGAGGCCGGTTCTCTGGATGCTTTCAAGAGAGAGCTCTTAAAGATAGCGGAGTCAGGGGATATGGGGAGAAGGCAGGAACGGGGTACTGATTGTGGATGATCAGCCATGATCGCACTGAATGGCGGTGCTGGCTCGAAGGCGTGAATGGCCTACTCCTGCACCTATTGTCTATTGTTTAAGAAGGGCTTCAAGGAAAAATCTGGGAACGATAGACCCGTATGCTTAACATCTGTGGTAGGGAAATTACTGGGGTGAATGCTGAGGGATAAGATCGACATACATTTGGGAAGGGAGGATTTGATTATGGATACTGAAGAAGGGTCTCGACCCGAAACGTCGCCTATCTCCTTCGCTCCTTAGATGCTGCTGCACCCGCTGAGTTTCTCCAGCTTTTTGTGTAACCTTTGATTATGGATAGTCAGCATGGTTTTGTGCCTCGAGGATCATGTCTCTCAAATTTGAGAGCTTCAAGTTACGTTACCCCGTTGCGGACATTGGGCTCTGACTATGAAACATAGCACACCAGGTGAAAATAACAAACCTCAAACAAAGATGGTTTAAATATATGTGATAGCAGCAGAATTAAGCTATTCGGCCCATCTAGGCTGATCTATCTCTCCCTCCCAACCCCATTCTCCTGCCTTCTCCCCATAACCCCTGACACCCGCACTAATCAAGAATCTATCTCTGCCTTAAAAATATCCATTGACTTGGCCTCCATCGCCCTCTGTGGCAAAGAATTCCACAGATTCACTGCCCTCTGACTGAAGAAATTACTCATCCCCCTTCTAAAGGAATGTCCTTTAATCCTGAGGCTGTGCCCTCTGGTCCTAGACTCTCCCACTAGTGGAAACATCCTGTCTGAATCCAGCCTTTCATGATTCGGTAAGTTTCAATGAGGTCCCCCCTCATTCTTCTAAACTCCAGTGAGTACAGGCCCAGTGCTGACAAACGCTCATCATAGGTTAACCTACTCATTCCTGGGATCATTCTTGTAAACCTCCTCTGGACCCTCTCCAGAGCCAGCACATCCTTCCTCAGATATGGTGTCCAGTGCCTTATAAAGCCTCACCATTACATTGCATTTTGTATTCTAGCCTTCTTTAAATAAATGCTAGCCTTCTCCACACCCTCTCTATCCAGGCCTGTTGAGTAGACCGACATCGACTGAAGGACAGTCTGCATGGTTTGTACGTGGGAGGTCGTGTCTCACAAATCTGAGTTTTTTGAAGACGTGACCAAAATGGTCGATGAGGGCAGAGCTGTAGATGTTGTGTACATGGACTTCAGGAAGGTGTTCGACAAGGTTCCACATGGTAGGCTGCTGTGGAAGGTTAGATTGCATGGGATGCAAGGAGAGATAGCTGAATGGATAGAACATTTGCTCCATGGAAGGAAGCAGAGGGTGATGGTGGAAGGTTGCTTCTCGGACTGGAGGCCTGTGACTAGTGGTGTGCCTCAGGGTTCGGTGCTGGGCCCGTTACTGTTTGTCATCTACATCAATGATCTGGATGTGAACATACAGGGCAAGATTAGCAAGTTTGCTGATGATACAATAGTGGTTGGTTTTGAAGATGGTTGTGAACGATTGCAGCAGGATCTGGATCGATTGGCCAGGTGGGCGGAGGAATGGTTGATGGAATTTAATACAGAGAAGTGTGAGGTGTTGCATTTTGGTACGTCGAACAAGGGCAGGGCCTACACAGTGAATGGTTGGCCTCTGGGTAGTGTTGTAGAGCAGAGGGAACAGTTGCATGGTTCCTTGAAGGTCGAGTCGCAGGTAGATAAGGTGGTCAAAAAGGCTTTTGGCACTTTGGCCTTCATCAGTATTGAGTATAGAAGTTGGGAGGTCATGTTTCGGTTGTATAAGACGTTGGTGAGACCGCATTTAGAATATTGTGTTCAGTTCTGGGCACCATGTTATAGGAAAGATATTGTCAAGTTTGAAAGGGTTCAGAGAAGATTTACGAGGATGTTGCCGGGACTAGAGGGTGTGAGCTATAGGGAGAGGTTGAGTAGGCTGGGTCTCTATTCCATGGAGTGCAGGAGGATGAGGGGAGATCTTTATAAGATACACAATCACGAGGGGAATAGATCTGGTAGATGCACAGAGTCTCTTCCCCAGAGTAGGGGAATCGAGGGCCAGGGGACACAGGTTCAAGGTGAAGGGGAAAAGATTTAACGGGGTAACTTTATCACACAAAGGGTGGTGGGTGTATGGAACAAGCTGCCAGAGGAGGTAGTTGAGGCTGGGACTATCCCAATGTTTAAGAAACAGTTAGACAGGTACATGGGCAGGATAGGTTTGGAGGGATATGGACCAAGCGTAGGCAGGTGGGACTAGTGTAGTTGGTCGGTGTGGGCAAGTTGGGCCGAAGGGCCTGTTTCCACACTATCAGTGTGATAGAGGCTCCACACCACAGATTTTGTACGTAAAACTGGAATGGAGGTGTCAACCTCACAAGGATCCCGAGTAGAACAACAAATAGAGGAGACTCGACGTGGAGTTAGTTCCATAATTTTATCAATGAGTTAAAATTGCATGTGCATATAGCCGTTTGCAAGCGATTACAATGGAGTTGCTGTGTCTCACTCTGGCTCCAAACCCAGACGTTGCAAAAAACCCAGCGGGTGAGGCAGCAACTATGGAGCGAAGGAATAGGTGACGTTTCGGGTCTCGACATCAGTCTGAAGAAGGGTCTCCACCCGAAATGTCACCTATTCCTTCGCTCCATAGATGCTGCCTCGCCCGCTGAGTTTCTCCAGCATTTTTATCCACCTTCGAATTTTTCCAGCATCTGCAGTTCCATCTTCTGCATAAAGGGATGCATGATAAACAAACCATGTTCTGTATAGCGCTGATCACTGATTTCTTCTGAAAGACTTTTGTCGCTTTCTGCGCAATCCGTTGTGACTAAACTCTCTCTTTAGAGTTATCAGTGGAAAATTACCTTTAGATCTTTCCATTCATAAATAGGGGTAGGAAAAAAAGTGAAGCATTGCGACTCCAGAGCTACAGCGTGGAAACAGGCCCTTCGGCCCACGTTGACCAGCAATCTCCTACTATATGTATGTCCAAAGCAAAATGGGGACAATTTATAGAAGACAATTAACCTACAAACCTGCAGATCTTTGGAGTGCGAGAGGAAACACTAGGCTTGTATTCACCGGCGTTTAGAAGGATGAGGGGGGGATCTTATAGAAACATATAAAATTATAAAAGGACTGGACAAGCAGGAAAAATGTTCCCAGTGTTGGGCGAATCCAGAACCAGGGGCCACAGTCTTAGAATAAAGGGGAGGTCATTTAAGACTGAGGCGAGGAAAAACGTTTTCACCCAGAGAGATGTGAATTTGTGGAATTCCCTGCCACAGAGAGCAGTGGAGGCCAAGTCACTGGATGGATTTAAGAGAGAGTTGGATAGAGCGCTAGGGGCTGGTGGAGTCAAGGGATATGGGGAGAAGGCAGGCACGGGTTATTGATGGGGGACGATCTGCCATGATCACAATGAATGGCGGTGCTGGCTCAAAGGGCCGAATGGCCTCCTCCTGCACCTATTTTCTATGTTTCTATGAAACCTGTGCACCCGGGGAAAAGCCACGCAGGTCACGGGGAGAACGTGCAAACTCCGTACAGACAGCACCCATAGTCAGGATGGAGGCAGCAACTCTACCGCTGCGCCAGCGTGCCGCCCTGATCTTGATGTGTCTCATATGCAACGTGATGCACAATGAACAAACCATCTACCAGATAGCACTGCGCGCTGAATCCTTTGAAGTATCCTGCCTTATGCAGCACAATCCGCTGGGATTAAACTGTGGTTGTTCAAAGTTATCAGTAGAAAATTCAGTTTATATGTTTTCATTCATAAAAGGGGTAAGGATAGTAAAATATTGTAACGATGGAATACTCGTCCAACAAGGGCCATCTGGTTGGACTTGGGGAAATTGGTCACAAAAAGCTCAGCGGGACAGGCATCATCTCTGGAGAGAAGAAATCGGTGACTTTTCGGGTCGAGACCCTTCTTCAGACTGAGAGTCAGTCTGAACCCTCTCAGTCTGAAGAGGGGTCTCGACCCGAAACGTCACCCATTCCTACTCTCCAGAGATGCTGCCTGACCCGCTGAGTTACTCCAGCTTTTTGTGTCTATCTCTGGCGTAAACCAGCATCTGCAGTTCCTTTCCACACACCAAGTTGTTCTTGGCCTCTCCAAGTCATCCAGCTGTGTCACAGGACAGAAACATCTGCACGCTGGTCTGGTGAATGAACAGATGCAGGAGACGGGTGGCAGTTCGGGGAGTTGAAGGCCGGCAGTTTCTTGAAGTGGCCGTTGATGCATGATGGATCGCGATCTAGTCACACTGTCTCCTGCAGAGAGGAATACAACCTTAGTCTGAAGTTTGGAAAGGGTCACAGAGTGATACAGGGTCACAGGGAAACAGGCCCTTCGGCCCAACTTGCCCACACCGGCCAACATGTCCCAGCTACACTAGACCCACCTGCCTGCGTTTGGTCCATATCCCTCCAAACCGGTCCCATCCATGTACCTGTCTAACTGTTTCTTAAACGTTGGGATACTCCCAGCCTCAACTACCTCCTCTGGCAGCTCGTTCCATACACCCACCACCCTCAGCGTGAAAATGTTACCCCTATTAAATATTTCTATTCCTATTAAATCTTATTCCCCTTCACCTTGAACCCATGTCCTCTGGTCCTCGATTCCCCTGCTCTGGGCAAGAGATTCCGTGCATCTACCCGATCTATTCCTCTCATGATTTTATACAAAGTATTCAAAGAAAATGTAAAACATTGAATCTGACCATATTCACGAAACATCCTAAGCATATTTACTGAAACAGGCAACTTAGTTTTTCCGTTTTACAGCATGGAAACCGGCCCTTCAGCCCACCAAACTGTAATTTAATGGATTTACGAGAGAGGTGGATAGAGCTCTAGGGGCTAGTGGAGTCAAGGGATATGGGGAGAAGGCAGGCACGGGTTATTGATAGGGGACGATCAGCCATGATCACAATGAATGGCGGTGCTCCGAATGGCCTCCTCCTGCACCTATTTTCTATGTTTCTATTTAATAGGAAGCTGAGGGGGATTTTTTTCACACAAAGGGTGGTGGGGAGATTGAACGAGCTGCCAGAGGAGGCAGGGACTATAATAACATTTAAAAGCCAGTTGGACAGGTACAGGGACAAGACAGGATCAAGAATGTATCTGTCTCTGTCTTAAAGAATATCCATTGACTTGGCCTCCACAGCCGTCTGTGGCAATGAATTCCACAGATTCACCACCCTCTGACTAAAGAAATTCCTCCTCATCTTTCTAAAGCAAAGTCCTTTCATATGTATATCGTATTTCCTGCAGAGCGGCTGGTAGAGCTTCTGCCTCACAACGACAGAGGCCTGGGCTCCATCCTGACCTTGGGTGCTGTTGGTGTGGAGTTTGCATGGAACCCGGGTCTCTGGCGCTGTGAGGCAGCGACTCTACCGCTGCGCCGCCGTGAGAGGTTGGAGGTTGCCGACAAGGACACAAACACGCTTACCGACGTGACGGACAGTGGCGTCTTCGTGGATTCAGACTCAAAGAAGATCCTCTTGGTCTGAGAAATGGCGAAAATCCACTTCTGGTACTCCGCCCTTATCTAAAGAGAAATTATGAGTCAGCAAATTTATCAAAAGTTGAACAAGAGAACCTGCGATCATTGAAACCACTATTGGTGGGCTCATTCGTTAATCATGATCACATTTATGATCCAGTAAACGAGATTGAGGAAAGACACACAGTGCTGGAGTAACTCAGCGGGTCAGGCAGCATCTGTGGAGAACATGGATAGGTGACGTTTCAGGGTCGAGACCCTTATTCATTTATTTTAGGTGGAGGGGGAGGGGTGCGGCAGAAAGCCAAAACAGGGATAGGGTGGGGTTAAGGTCATAAGTGATAGGACTAGAATTAGGCCATTCGGCCCATCAAGTTTATTCCACCATTCAATCTTGGCTTCTTCCTGACTTCATTCCCCTGACTTCTCCCCATAACCCCTGACACCCGTACTAATCACGAATTCATCTATCTCTGCCTTATGTCCATTGACTTGGCCTCCACAGCCTTTAGTTTAGTTTAGAGATGCAGCGCGGAAACAGGCCCTTCGGCCCACCGAGTCGTCACTGACCAGCGATCCCCGCACATTAACTAGGTATGTTACAATACTTACCTTTAGCGGTGCTGCAGTTCTGCCGCTGGCCGTGTGCGCGACTTTGGCACCTTTAAGGGGGGGGGGGGGCGGGGTTGAAATGCCGTTTTCCCCTTGCAATCCGGAGCTTTATTTTCTTGGAGTGTGAGCTATTTTTGGAGATTCGTTCCGACTGCCGGTAAGTCCGTTTTTAAAAATAAATCGTCCGACTATTTACTTGCTGGAGTTAAATAAAAATGAGCCCCTAATGTCGTGAAGGCCGACAACGGGGACGGATTTTACGTAGGGGACAGGTAAATGAAAGCTGTTTATTTTTACATATAAACTTGCTTTTTTAGGGGACTTTAATCAATATTTCATGTTGCGAAACGGTGATTTAGTCCCCATATGAACTGGCAGTATTTTTCCTGCTGATATGGGGTTTAAATTCACCGCAACCGCAACGTTCCAATCCATCGCGTTCCAGACAATCCCACTCGCAAGCTGTTTAAAATGCCCATTAATTTACAGGCATTAAATTCCTTCAATTTGGCCTATATATTAATGACAATTAGATTTAAAAATCATGTTTTATTGTGAATTATTGTGTGACTGTTAATTGGACACTTAGACTTTAAATTTTTTTAAAAAATTTTCTTAAGAAATTAATAGTTTAGATCTAGTAATTGAATTTTGTAATTGGCTACAATTGGATAACTAACTAATTATATGCTTTATTTCAGGTCATCCAAGTAAGATGGTTTCATATTTGTTTCAGAATGCTTCAATCTATAATAACTGAAAATTTCTTTCAGTTCTCTTAAATTTTAAGGAAGTTATGGGCTTTTGACTGTCCTCGATCACAACTTTTGTGTTAAGTCAATAGAAAAGCAATAGGAAGCAAGTTGCTAATTTCTGAGTATGAAAATGGCCATAACTTTTTTAATACTTAAGATATGAAAGTGAATTAGGTGTCAAATTAAACTTATTTTTATGCTTTATCTGATGGGATAAATTGCAGACTTGATTTTTTAAATCTCAACATTTTGTAACATTGCTACATTAACACTATCCTGCACACAATGGGGACAATTTACAATTATACATTCGTGCCAAGCCAATTAATCTAGGAACCTTTTGGAGTGTGGGAGGAAACCGAAATCCTTGGAGAAAACCCACACAAGTCACGGGGAGGAGGTACAAACTCCGTACAGGCAGCACCCGGAGTCGGGATCGAACCTGGGTCTCCGGCGCTACAAGGCAGCAACTCTACCGCTGCGCCACCGTGCTGCCCTTCTTGTAAACCACCACTTGCCATATCCTTAATCCTTTTCCTGCCCGAACTCTATCTATTTCTGTACTGTTGTGATTTATACATCCATTTATTGGGACAATCTTTAGTCCCTGCCGTACTCCAGCACTGTAGAAGAAGGGTCTCGACCTGAAACGTCACCCATTCCTTCTCTCCAGAGATGCTGCCTGAGTTACTCCAGCCTTTTTGTCTAACTTTGGTTTAAACCAGCATCTGCTGTTCCCTGCTACACTTTACTCCAGCACTCTGTGTCTTTGTTCTGCCGACCAGCGCCTGCGGTTGCTTGCGTCCACAACTGGGTGGCCACGTGCCTTGGGGTTGAGGATGCAGAGGATGATGAAGATGAAGGTCCCCTGGAAGCTGTTGACGATGGTGAACAGGTAGGCCATCACCAGAGTCTCCTCCTGGAAGTGGAACAGGCCCAGGATCCAGGTGCAGCCCAGGATGAAGACCTGGGCGATGGCTTTGAACATCAGCATCCTGCAGTGAAGACAAACCGCCGTCAGGCACGTGGACCACCACACTTAATATTGTAGCAATGTTACAACATGTTGAGATTTAAAAAATCAAGTCTGCAATTTATCCCATCAGATAAAGCATAAAAGGAGGTTTAATTTGACACCTAATTCACTTTCATATCTTCAGTATTAAGAAAGTTATGGCCATTTTCATACTCGGAAATTAGCATCTTGTTCCCCATTGCCTTTCAATTGACTTAACTCAAAAGCTGTGATCTTGAACAGTCAAAAGCCCATAACTTTCTTAAAAATTAAGAGAACTCAATGAAATTTTCAGTTATTATAGATTGAATCATTCTGAAACAAATATGAAACAATCTTACTTGGATGACCTGAAATTAAAGCATATAATTAGTTAGTTATCTAATTGTAGCTAATTACAAAATTCAATGTAGATCTAAACATCTATCCATTTCTTAAGAAAAGATAAACTTTTTTTAATTGCCTAAGTGTCCAAATAACATTCACACAATAATCCACAATATAACATAATTTTAAAATCTAATTTTCATGAATGTCTGGGCCAAATGGAAGGAATTTAGTGTTTAATGCCTGTAAATTAATGGCCATTTAAATCAACTAGCGAGTGGGTTTTAGTGGAATGCGGTGGATTGGAACGTTGCGGTTTGCGGTGAAGTCGGTATGAAAAATACCGCATTTTTTTGTCCCCTTTTCGCAACATGAAAATGTGATTAAAGCCTTCCTAAAAAACAAGTTTTTATGTAAAAATAAACTGTGTAGCTTCTTTTATCGCCTACCTTAGGTCCGTTCCGCTGTCACTGTTCAGAGCTTTAGAAGATGATTTTCAAACTACTCTAGTTAATAAATAATCTAGCGTAGTTTAAAAATACCTTTATGAATGAAATGTCGGAGCGATTTCTCTTTAGCGACAAAATCGCCCGACGTGGACTGCCTAGAAAAAATCGGCATTTTAAACCCGCCCCCCTCTGAAAGGCGCCAAAGTCGCGCACACAGTGAGCGGCAGAATTGCAGCGCTGCTAAAGGTAGGTATTGTAACATACCTACATATTGGTAACCCAAACCCTGAGCTGGACATTGGTGGCGCAGCGGTAGAGTTGCTGCCTCACAGCGCCAGAGACCCGGGTTCCTTCCTGACTACGGGCGCTGTCTGTGTGGAGTTTGTACGCTCTCCCTGTGACTGCTTCTCCGGTTTCCTCCCACATTCCAATGACGTTCAGGTTTGTAGGTTAAATAGTTTGGGTCAAATTGCCCCGAGCGTGTGTTGGGTCGTGTTACTGTGCAGGGATTGTGGGTCGGCCCAGGCCGAAGGGCCTGTTTCCGCGCTGTATCTGTAAACTAAACTCGTTTCTATTGAGAGTCATACAGTTGGAGGCGCAAGTGGCCTCTCGGGAAGATCAAATTTGGATGACCAATAATGGAGCTGTTTCTCTGGCCAGTCATGGAGTGATGCAGCATGGAAACGGGCCCTTTCTTCGGCCCAGCTTGCCCACACCGACCAACATGCCCCATCTACACTAGCCCCATCTGCCTGCATTTGGCCCGTATCCCTCTAAATGTATCCTATCCATGTACCTGTTCAAATGCAATTTAAATGTCGTTACAATACCTGCCTCAACTTCCACAGACAACATCTCTACAACGGTGAGACCAAGCGTAGGCTTGGCGATCACTTCGCCCAACACCTCTGCTCGGTCCGCAAAAACCAACCCGATCTCCCGGTGGCTCAGCACTTCAACTCCGCCTCCCATTCCCAATCCGTCCTTTCTGTCCTGGGCCTCCTCCATTGTCAGAGTGAGGCCCAGCACAAATTGGAAGAGCAGCACCTCATATTTCGCCTGGGTAGTTTACACCCCAGCGGTATGAACATTGACTTCTCCAATTTCAGGTAGTCCCTGCTTTCTCCCTCCTTCCCCTCCCCTTCCCAGCTCTCCCACAAGCCCACTGTCTCCGCCTCTTCCTTTCTTTTTACTGCCCCCCCCCCCCGACATCTGTCTGAAGATATTGTCTCGACCCGAAACGTCACCTATTCCTTCTCTCCAGAGATGCTGCCTGACCCGCTGAGTTTCTCCAGCATTTCTGTCTAGTTCCACAGACAAAATGTGTGGGAAGGAACTGCAGATGCTGGTTTACACCAAAGATAGACACAACATGCTGGAGTAGCTCAGCCGGTCAGGCAGCATCTCTGGAGAAAAGGAATGGGTGGATGTTTCGGGTCGAGGCCCTTCTCGAGACTGAGAGCCGGCACCAATGACCAAGGAAAGATGGAGCCCACATACTGTAGACAAAGTCCAATGAGGTCAAATATCATTAGACCGTTTAGAAATGAAAAATATAAAAAGGGCAGCACGGTGGCGCAGCGGTAGAGTTGCTGCCTTACAGTGCCACAGACCCGGGTTCCATCCTGACTACAGGTGCTGTCTGCGCGGAGTTTGCATGTTCTCCCCGTGACCTGCGTGGGTTTCCCCTGACTCCCTCGGTTTCCTCCCGCACTCCAAAGATGTACAGGTTTGTCGGCTATTTGGCTTGGTGTACATGTAATATTGTCACTGGCCTGTGTAGGATAATGCTAATGTGCGGGGATCGCTGGTCAGCGTGGACTCGGTGGGCCGAATGGCCTGTTTCCTCGCTGGATCTCTAAGCTAAATTAAAGAAAATGGTGCTACATTTGCAGGTAGAAAAGAGGTTTAAAAGAGTGGAGTGGTGGGGAATCTCTGTCTGGGAAGAACATGCATAGAGTCGCCTAGCAACGGCGCCATCTTGTAGAGGCTATCTTATTGCCTAGCAACGGCGCCATCTTGTAGAGGCTATCTTATTGCCTAGCAACGGCGCCATCTTGTAGAGGCTATCTTATTGCCTAGCAACGGCGCCATCTTGTAGGGGCTATCTTATTGCCTAGCAACGCCGCCATCTTGTAGAGGTCATCATGTCACGGTTCCTCTCTGCTCTTTGGACTCATCGTCCCAAGCTTACCTTGTGTCTTTGATCTTCGAGACTTTCATGTCACGATTAGAGAGCTCCTCGTTCAACGTGTAGAGAGATGTGGTGAACAGGAAGGTGTTGATCTGTTGGGTTGTGACAGGGTTTAAATGCTCGATAAAAATTGAGTTATACTATTGAGTATTAATTGAGTATAAAATGAGTACAGGGTGTCAGGGTTTACAGGGACAAAGCAGGCAAATGGGGTTAGGCGTGAGAGATAGATCAGGAGGGGGGTGAGGGGGGGGGGGGGGGCAGTCACTCCTGGAAAACAGTGCCCAGCAAGCAGAGAATCGAAAACTCTACGCAGTTTGCCGCGAGGAGCAAAGGCATTGTGACGTCATCCAGCTCGCTTCAGCACGGTAGATTTTAAAGCGATCTCAGATTGGTGAACAATTTTAGTAAAAAACTCGGTAAATAATGAATCAAATTTTCAGATGTGGTGATTTTCGACATCATGAGGTAAATCTCTACTGGAATATATAAAAGTTTCACCGTTAGCGTGTTTTGGAGAAGATGTGATTCACAAGCAAACTAACAAAAGGTCAGATCAGAGTTTTATATGTATACGAGACCAAGTGCAGACCCGTTGGGTCTGTTCCCCCAACATGTGGTTGCAGGGGAGGAGGGGGTGCTGGAGGGAGCGGCATGCGGCGACACACACGCTAACTACCCCCCCCCACACACACACACGCTAACTACCCCCCCACACACACACACACTAACTACCCCCCCACACACACACACACTAACTACCCCCACACACACACACACGCTAACTACCCCCCCCCACACACACACGCTAACTACCCCCCTTGATATTATATTCATATTATTAATTTGCTCCTTTTACCCCATAACCGCCCTATCCACTGACGCATAGCCCCCAACTCACAGGCGTGTCTAGACAGGGAGGGCAGAGAGAGAATGGAGAGAGACAGAGAGAAAGGGGCAGAGACAGAAAGGCAAGAGACAGAGGGAGGGGGGGGTGGAGGGGAGGAGGAGAGGGAGGGTGAGTGTGGGAGGAGATGTGAGGGAGATGGGAGGAGTGAGAGAGAGGGGAGGAGCGAGAGGGGGAGAGAGAGGGAGAGAGGGAGGCTGAGGGGGGAGGGATGGGGAGAGGTGGGGGAAGGGAGGGTGGGGAGGGGATGGGGTGGAGGGGAGAGAGGGTGGGGAGGGCAGGGGAGTGGGGAAGAGGAAGGGGAGAGAGAGAGAGAGGAGGGGAGAGAGAGAGATGGGGAGAGACAGAGAGAGCGAAATGCAACCGTGCGTCACGCGTTCAGAATGTTCTGGAAATGAAGCGTGCGCGTCTCATCCACGAAAGCTGTTGGTAGCTCTATGGAATTCAGGGGAGGAGCCTGCTGCGTCACACACACACGAAACACCTCCCCCCCACCGCACACACACACAGCGGGTCCAATCTAATCTGTCAATGAAGACAGCAATTTATTTTTTAATTGTCCTTGAAATTAAAATTAATGTTAAAAATTAGTCATGTTAAGTGAGAAATTAATTAGTTAAGTGAGAAATAATTCAATTCAATTCAATGAAAAACAATGGACAACCTGCAGGCTGGGGGGTCGGGGCCAGAAGGCAGGTGGGCTTGGTGCAAAGGCATTGTGAGGTCAGCAGCAGGGCAACCTTAATATTGTTTTTAATTGTCAGTTTAGTTATAAATTTTAGTAAATATCTCGGGATATAATTGATCAAATTTATAGAGGATTGGATTTTTGAAATCATAAGGAAAATTTCTACCGGAAGATGTAAACCTTTCACGGTTATTCTAACGTCAGCAGCTGGGCAGCGGTCAGATTTTAAAAAAAGGTCAGATTGGTCAACAATTTTAATATAAAAGTCGTGAAAATAATGTACCAAATGTACAGAGGCGTGGATTTCTAAAATCACAAGGAAAATCACTACTGGAATATGTAAACAGTTCCCCTTTTCGGCATCTGGTTTTCGAGGAGATACATTTCAAAGGCAAAATTACACACATACACACACACACATTGTTTTAATAGATAGAAAGATAGATAGAAAGATAGATAGAAAGATAGATAGATAGATAGATAGATAGATAGCTAGATAGATAGATAGATAGATAGATAGATAGATAGATAGATAGATAGATAGATAGATAGATAGATAGATAGATAGATAGATAGATAGATAGATAGATAGATAGATAGACAAGGGTCTCGACCCAAAACGTCGCCTATCTCCTTCGCTCCTTAGATGCTGCTGCACCCACTGAGTTTCTCCAGCTTTTTGTGTAACCCTAGACAGACAGATAGATAGACAGATAGATAGATAGATAGATAGATAGATAGATAGATAGATAGATAGACGGACGGACGGACGGACGGACGGACGGACGGACGGACGGACGGACGGACGGACGGACGGACGGACGGACGGACGGACAGACAGACAGACAGACAGATAGATAGATAGATAGATAGATGATAATAATAATGACAATAATAATAATTTAAATATATATATATTAATTACCAAAATGATCATGTAAACTGGTCCAAGGAAGCTCCAAATGAAGCCATTCTCCACCTGTAACCAGCAGCTGAAAGCCAAAGGGAAACACACTGTGACAAGGTGTTTCACTCACTGATGAATATTGACTAGGCAGTGAGCAGAGGGGGAGCTCCCGATCGGGGCAGCCCACACCCCTCACATTCAGAGTGAAACTGCTGAATGGGGTAGGCTGTATAGGATTCCCCAACGCTCTGTCCTCCTCTGGGACCCCCTCATCCCCGGAACGGCTCAACGGGAGATGAGAGCTAAGTTCCTCCTGAGGTCGGGGGTGCTGCCCTGTCATAGCGTGGAAACAGGCCCTAAGCCCAACTTGCCCACGCCGGCCAACATGTCCCAGCTACACTAGTCCCACCAGCCTGCATTTGGTCCATATCCCTCCAAACCTGTCCTATCCATGTACCTGTCTAAATGTTGTTATAGTCCCAGCCTCAACAACCTCCTCTGGCAGCTCGTTCTATGCACCCACCACCCTCTGTGTGAAAAAGAGACTATCAGGATATGTCCGCCCTGCATCAAAGTTTGATATTCACTTGCGCTGCGAGCCGTATCCGTCGGGGTATATCAGCGCGGAGAGGATGACCACCAGCGCGGGGCACCCGTATCCCATGGCGTAGACAAGCTTGCCCGCGTGGCCGGAACTGGACACCCGCATCTTCTTCAGGTTTTTAACCATGATGTAGAGCTGAAAGGACTCCAAACTCATCCAGGCAAAGGCGGCCAGGAACAGGTAATGCAGGAACCCCGCTACCACCCCGCACACGATCTGAAAGACCAAAGAAACACAACAAGATCACAAGCAAGGTGGGACGGGGGTGAGCACGCAGCCCCTTGCCTCAGTCCACTCACCTGTTGCTCCCACTGTTACAGCTACTTGAGCCGGTTCACGGACTCGTTCTGCGGCGAGGAAGAGACCGTGTTCCATGTCCACACGCAGTGTGAGGTAGCAGCCCCTGTTCGACTATCTTAAGGGGCTGCTCCTCAAGTATTGGCTTTGTTTTAGCCCCACGCTCATGATATTTGGGCACCCGGTACAGAGGGGGGGAGGGTCAGGAGGGAGGGGTTGGATCTCCCTGTCGGTCTGCTCTTGGGCCTATACACGGGTCCAGGCAGCAGGCGGTCGATGGCTGCAACGGGACCGGCTGCCCGCCCCTTTTCCGGGCCCACGTCCGTGCCCGCGTGTCCCTGGAGAGGGAACGCACACGCGGGGAATCTGGAGGCCTTCTGTGAATGCTGGAGATCGAGTGTTTTGTTTATAAAGTTGGCGATATATTAATTTGATGACTGTTTGCTTTATAACCTTCTCCATCATGGTCTGGTTTGGCTCGGCCACCAAGCACGACACCCGGAGGCTGCAGCGAATCGTCCGATCAGCAGAGAAGGTTATTGGCTGCAACCTTCCCTCCATTGATGAACTGTACACTGCAAGGGCCAGGAAGCGAGCGGGCAAGATCATCTCTGACCCCTCTCACCCTGGCCACAAACTCTTTGAATCACTTCCCTCTGGAAGGCGACTCCGGACTGTCAAAGCTGCCACAGTTTTTATCCACGAGTAGTTGCTCTACTCAACAGCCAAAAATCTGTAGCCTCCCTTTGATCTGGTATTTTGTTGGTTCACATGCTTGATCAATGGTGTTTTATCATTAATGTTTCATTATTAATAATGTTTAATGTTTTCTGAGTCATTCGTAACTGTCACTGTATGTCATGGTGTTACTTGTGGGCGGAGCACCAAGGCAAATTCCTTGTATGTGAATACTTGGCCAATAAACTTACTTACTTGCTTACAATGTAGGCAGCCTTTGATCATGTTAATGCTCCGTATGTTTGTTTTTGTTTTCTGAATAAAAGTATTTGTAAAAAGAACTGTGACCTCCATGGTTTCAATCCCTTCATATGTTGGTGGTGTTTAAGACACTTTGGGACGGACACGGAAAGCTGGAGTAACTCAGCGGGACAGGCAGCATCTCTGGAGAGAAGGTATGGGTGACGTTTCGGGTCGTTTAGTGTAGTTTAGAGATACAGCGTGGAAACAGGCCCTTTGGCCCATCAAGTCCACGATCACCCATTCACGCTAGTTCTATTTTACACACAATTTACAGAAGCCAATAAACCCACAAACCTGCACGTCTTTGGAATGTGGGTGGAAGCCTGAGCACCTGGAGGAAAGACACGCGGTCACAAGCTCCACGCAGACAGCGCCCATAGTCAGGATTGAACCCGGGTCTCTGGCGCTGTGAGGTAGCAACTTTACCGCTGCGCCACCATGCCGCCAATTTGGAGGGATATGGACAAGACTTGGACCTTGGCAGCATGTCCAGCACAGCATGTGTGGGCCGAAGGGCCTGTTGCTGTGCTGTCCTGTTAAATGACAAGAACCATGTAGGTTCCAGTCCCTCTTCAGCGTCCATGGCCATTGGGAGCGACTGCCAGATCTGCCTCGCCCTTGTAAAGCAATACTATCCCCTCTAACTGCATTGGAGCCAGTTTGCAAGAGAGCAGCATGGTGGTGCAGCAGGCTGGCTCACTGCTCCAGAGACCCAGGTTCGATCCCGACTCTGGGCACTGTCTGTGTGGAGTTTGCATGTTTTTTACTCTGCAGTGTTGGTAGCCAAATATAAAAAAAATATTACTGGTAATAATAATAATATAATAATATCATGTAATTAATTAATATTAATAATAAATATGTATTTTGAGGTAATTAATATTAAAAGTGAGGTTATCCACTTTGGTGGCAAAAACAGGAAAGTAGACTATTATCTAAATGGTGGCCGATTAGGAAAAGGGGAGATGCAGCGAGACCTGGGTGTCACAGTACACCAGTCATTGAAAGTAGGCATGCAGGTACAGCAGGCAGTGAAGAAAGCGAATGGTATGTTGCTTTCATAGCAAAAGGATTTGAGTATAGGAGCAGGGAGGTTCTACTGCAGTTGTACAGGGTCTTGGTGAGACCACACCTGGAGTATTGCGTACAGTTCTGGTCTCCAAATCTGAGGAAGGACATTATTGCCATAGAGGGAGTGCAGAGAAGGTTCACCAGACTGATTCCTGGGATGGCAGGACTTCCATATGGAGAAAGACTGGATAGACTCGGCTTGTACTCGCTAGAATTTAGAAGATTGAGGGGGGGAATCTGATAGATATGTACACCATTCTTAAGGGGTTGGACAGGCTAGATGCAAGAAGATTGTTCCTGATGTTGGAGAAGTCCAGAACAAGGGGTCACAGTTTAAGGATAAGGGGGAAGTCTTTTAGGACTGAGATGAGAAAAAACAATTTGCAGAGTGGTAAATCTGTGGAATTCTCTACCACAGAAAGTAGTTGAGGCCAGTTCATTGGCTATATTTAAGAGGGAGTTAGATGTGGCCCTTGTGGCTAAGGGGATCAGAGGGTATGGAGAGAAGGCAGGTACAGGATACTGAGTTGGATGATCAGCCATGATCATATTGAATGGTGGTGCAGGCTCGAAGGGCCGAATGGCCTACTCCTGCACCTAATTTCTATGTTTCTATAAAGGCAATTAATTGTATTTAAATTTTGTATAAAAAAATAATTGATTTAAATATAATCACGATACAAAAACCGAAATTGTATCACAATCGTTAACGTTTTGCAGAGTCATAGACATACAGCGTGCAACCAGGCCTTTCGGCCCAACCCTTCCTTGCCAGCCACGACGCCGCTTGTCTCATTTGCCTATGTTTGGCCCATATACCTCTAAATGTTTCCTATCCATCCGCCCTTGTAAATGTCTTTTAAATCTTGCTATTGTACCTGTCTCAGTTACAGCCTCTGGCAGCTCTTTCCATATACCCATCCCCCTATATGGGAAAAGTTTGCCCCTCAGATTCCCATTGCATCTTCCCCCTCATACGTTAAACCCATGCCCTCTGGTTCTCGATTCCCCTACTCTGGGTAAAAGGCCTTATCTATTCCCTCGTGACCTTCTGCAGATGCGTAAGATCACCCCATATCTTCCTGCGCTCCAAGGAATAAAGTCCAACCCGGCCCTGCCTCTCCCTATAGCTCAGCTCTTCAACACCTCGCGACATCCATGGAAATCTCTGATATCTTTCCCGCTCAGTGACATCCTCCTTGTAATTGTCTGAAGAAGAGTCTCGACCCCAAACACCACTTGTTCCTTCCCTCCTTGGAAACATATAAGATTATTAAGGGTTTGGACAGGCTAGAGGCAGGAAACATGATCCCGATGTTGGGGAGTCCAGAACCAGGGGCCACAGTTTAAGAATAAGGAGTAAGCCATTTAGAACAGAGACGAGGAAACACTTTTTCTCACAGAGAGTGGCGAGTCTGTGGAATTCTCTGCCTCAGAGGGCGGTGGAGGCCGGTTCTCTGGATGCTTTCAAGAGAGAGCTAGATAGGGCTCTTAAAGATAGCGGAGTCAGGGGATATGGGGAGAAGGCAGGAACGGGGTACTGATTGTGGATGATCAGCCATGATCACATTGAATGGCGGTGCTGGCTCGAAGGGCCAAATGGCCTCCTCCTTCACCTATTGTCTATATAATATTCTCTCCAGAGATGCTTCCTGACCCGCTAAGTTACTCCACCTTTTTGTGTCCACCTTCCTACAGCAGGGTGACCAAAGCTGATCAAATGTCTTCTACACACAAATGTCTTCTGAATCTCATCGTCATAAGTCGTAGGGCAACATTAGGCCATTAGATTATCCCATCGTAGTGGAACTATCTTCCCTTCTCAACCTCATTCTCCTGCCTCCTCCCCATAGTCTTTGATGCCCTACTAATCAAGACCTTGGTAATCTCTGCTTTAAAAACACTCATTGATTTGGCCTCAACAGGCGTCTGTGAGCTGCCCCAGGTCTCATAAGGTCAAGTGATAGGAGCAGAATTAGGCCATTCGGCCCATCAAGTCTACTCCGCCATTCAATCATGGCTGCTCTATCTCTCCCTCCGAACCCCATTCTCCTGCCCGCTCCCCATAACCCCTGACACCCGCACTAATCAAGAACCTATCTATCTCTGTCTTAAAAATATCCACTGACTTGGCCTCCACAGATTCATCACCCTCTAAATAAATTTATCCTTATCTCCTTCCTAAAGGTATGTCCTTCAATTCTGAGGCTGTGACCTCTGGTCCTGGACTCTCCCATGAGTGGAAACATCCTCTCCAGAGGACCCGGAGGACCAGAGGACATGGGTTCACGGTGAAGGGGAAAAGATTTAATAGGAATCTGAGGGGTAGCCTTTTCACACAGAGGATGGTGGGTGTATGGAACGAGCTGCCAGAGGAGGTAGTTGAGGCTGGGACTATCGCAACGTTTAAGAAACAGTTGGACAGGTACATGGATAGGACGGGTTTGGAGGGATGTGGACCAAGCGCGGGCAGGTGGGACATTGTTGGCCGGTGTGGGCGAGTTGGGCCGAAGGGCCTGTTTCCGCACCGTATCACTCTGTGACTTTATCCACTCTATCCAAGCCTTTCACTTTTTTTGCAGGCATCCTCATCTCCTTTCTAACGGAACGTCTCGACTTCTATTTAGTAAATTCTCAGTGGGACGACGTGAGGTGGAGAGGCCGAGAGGCGGCGAGATCTGACATGGTTGGCGTCTCCCCCTCCCCAGTTCCTCACCCGGTTGGCCGTCCTCTTGATGCCCACGATGAAGAGGAGCTCGGCGAGGAAGAGGCTGAGGCAGAGCTGGGTGTGGGTGCCGCTGACCGAGTTCCTGGCCTGTGGGCAGAAGGTGAAGGTGGCGAGGGCGAGCAGGAGGCACGCCAGCGACACTGGGATCCCGATGAAGGAGATCACGGAGAGGGCATTGTGCCGATGATTCTGCAGCTGAGGGGAACACAAGGCAGGGGTTAGCCACGTCAAGCGACCTAACGTGGTCGCTTGAACCGTCCGGCGTCGCGGGACCGGTCCCACTTCGATCGCCGGAGCCGTGCGGAATTGTGCGGAGTTCGTCCCGACATCGCGCGGGGCTCCGAAAAACTGACTATGTTCAAAAATTCCACGCGGCAACGGCTTGTCGGCTCGCAGTCGCCTCGACGCATTACACACCGCCTCGACATCGTGCCTCCGTGACCCTCTATGTGTGTGGCTTCATGGCTCTCTGTGTGTGTGCCTCTGTGCCCCTCTCTGTGTGCCCCTCTCTGTCCCGGCGAGCTTACCTTTAAGACTTCGCTCCAAGTTCGCCTCACTTTGCGCCGCGTTGCGCCACTCACCCGACCTCCGCGCGGCCCTCGCTGCCGATTTGGTCGCGCTTGCCGCATGCAGGCGCATGCTGGTGGGAATGGCCCTGTACAGGGATCACCCGACCTCCGCGCGGGCCCCGCTTCCAGTTTGATCGCGTTCATCGCATGGAGTCGGATGCTGGTGGGACAGGCCCTTTAGGGTGAGACGGCACGGTGGCGCAGCGGTAGAGTTGCTGCCTCACAGCGCCAGAGACCCGGGTTCCGTCCCGACTACGGGCGCTGTCTGTACGGTGTTTGTACGTTCTCCCCGTGACCTTTGGTTTCCTCCCACATTCCAAAGACGTCCAGGCTTGTAGGTTAGTTGGTGTAGTTGTAAATTGTCCCTAGAAGGCCCCGGCCACGGGTGAACAGTGAGGAAGTGGACTGAACTTTGGTGCCTTCCCTCACAGAGGGGAACGTTGATTCCGTTGTGTGGGGGATGTTCATGTTACATTCTATCGTGTACGGTGTCCTTTTATTCCAACGCCTGTATGGCAACTCAAATCTCACTGTACCAATTGGTGCATTAGTGGCAATAAATGTAACTAGAACGAACTTGATTAGTGGTAGTGTGCGGAGATCGCTGGCTAGCACGGACTCGGTGGGCTGAAGGGCCTGTGTCCACGTTGTATCTCTGAACTAAACTAAGTGCGGAGAAAGGGGAAAGGAATGGTTTAGTTTAGTTTACTTTTGCAGCATGGAAGCAGGCCCTTCAGCCCATCGAATCCACGCCGACCATCGATCACCCGTTCACACTAGTTCAACGTTATACCACTTTCTCATCCACTTCCTGCACACTAGGGGGAAATTTACCTACAAACCCGCGCGTCTTTGGGATTTGGGAGCACCCGGAGAAAACCCACGTGATCACAAGGAGAACGTGCAAACTCCTCACAGACAGCACCCGCTGTGCCACCCTGCCGCAGCGTTGGAGCTGAGCCTTTACCTTGCACTGTAAACGGCTCGACTGTAATCATGTATTGTCTTTCCGCTGGCTGGTTTTATATTTTGTATCAAAAAATAATTGATTTAAATGCGATCACGATACAAAAACCGAACAAAAACGGTGGTAAACGCCCTGTCCCACGGTACGAGTTCATTCCAAGAGTTCTCCCGAGTTTGCCCCGATTCAAACTCGGAGATTTACGGTAATGGCCGCTCGTCGGTACTCGGGGCTCTCGTGGACATTTTTCGACATGTTGAAAAATCTTCACGAGTCTTCCCGTGCTTACCTGCCGTGAGCGAGTCTTCCCGAGTACCGGCCGTTAGCGCTGAGATGTACCCGAGCTCCGACGTACCCGCTACGTTCATTCTCCGTGCTTACCCCGAGTTTGATTGTTTTTTAAAAGAATCAAGGATCAAGAATCAATTCAGGGTGAATCCTCAACCCTGCCCACCCCTAGATCCCGTCACCAGTCCGCCGGTCGCTGACAGCAGAGCCACTCTTCCCCCTACGGACCCTCGGTGGAGTGACGGCGCTCCTTGCCCCCCGGACCCTGGCTGCCAGGGACGTTCCACTGGTCCCTTCCGCTGGCTGGTTAGCTTTTCACTGTACCTCGCTACATGTGACCATAACCTGGACCGAGGGGGGTAAGTGGGGGGGGACGGCAGGAAGGGGTGGGCACATACCTTCTCGGTGAAGGCCATCAGGATGGCAAAGCTGGAGAGGTGTTGGCAGTGGCAGGTGGAGTGGCTACTGTTGGACTGCACTAAGACACAGCCCCTGGTTGACCAGCCATGCCGGGCTGCATCCTGCCTCCAGTACACACACGATAGTCTACCTCTTGTGGCCAGTGCCTGGAGAACACGACAAGAGCAACGTTAGATCTCCGGTCGACACAAACTGCTGGAGAAACTCAGCGGGTGAGGCAGGAAGTGAAGGAAAAAGGCAACGTTCGGGCCGAAACCCTTCATCACAATGTTAGATCTCTGTCACAACTAGGAACCCTGCCATAACATCAGAAAACACAATTCAATTTAATTTTCGAGGACCAGAGGACACAGGTTCAAGGTGAAGGGGAAAAGATGTAATGGGAATCTGAGGGGTAACTTTTTCACACAGAGGGTGGTGGGTGCATGGAACAAGCTGCCAGAGGAGGTAGTTGAGGCTGGGACGATCCCAGCGTTTTAAGAAACGGTGAAACACAAAAAGCTGGAGTAACTCAGCGGGTCAGGCAGCATCTCTGGAGAAAAGGAATAGGTGACGTTTTGGGTCGAGTCCCTTCTCCAGTGTGAAGAAGGGTTCCAACCCGAAACATCACCTATTCCTTCTCTCCAGAGATGCTGCCTGATCCGGATGAGTTACTCCAGCTTTTAGTGTCTATCTTTGGCCATTTAGTTTAGAGATGCTTCCCTTCGGCCCACCGAGTCCGTGCTGACCCGTTGACAATAGTTCTGTCCTACACGTTAGGGCCAATTTACAGAGGGCCAAGGATCCTCCCACACTCCAAAGACGTGCAGGTTTGTAGGTCAATTGGCTTTGGTAAAATTGTAAATTGTCCCCAGTGTGTGTGTGTGTGGGATAGTGTCAGTCTACGGGGATTGCTGGTCAGTGCTGACTCGGTGGGCCGAAGGGCCTGTTTCTGTGCTGTATCTCTAAACTCTAAACAGTGGCAGCTTGTTTGCCGACTGTCCAGTGATGTTTGTTTATGTTCAACACTTCTCGACCAGAAACGTCGCACATTCCTTCTCTCCAGAGATGCTGCCGGTCGCGCCGAGTTTTTTTGTGTCTATCTTCGGTTTAAACCAGCGTCTGCAGTTCCCTCCCACACGGGTTCGCCGGACGCACCTGTTGATGCTCCAGGACGAGCCTCACGGCCACGGAGGCGCGGGAGTTCCCCGAGAGTCGCAGCGCGGCGGATATCACCTTGGACTGGAGTTGGAAGTCTCCGTGAGGACGGCCGCTCTCCTCGCTACTGTACAGCGCCCCCTGCAGCATGGACTCCATCTTGCGGTAGACAATGAAGGCAACGACGGCAGAACCTGCGACAGTGGGGGCAGGGAGATGAGAAAAACCCCCACAATTAAAATGTGGGTTACGGAAACGCCTGAGACCTTACACTTGGAAAAACTTGTCTTAATTGGCTAATTAAGTCTCCATTTATTGAATTTCTAGAAAGGTAAATTGATTCAACACGGAAGCTGGATTGAAAGTGGATGAATAATTACACCTTATAATCTACGGACCTGTCCCCAAAACCGTGTTATTGGTACATAAACCCTTTGTTTTTGCCCTTCCCTCTCTATTAGTTTATCGTTTTTTTTCTCTTATTTCTTTCTTTCTCTATCTTTCAACATTTTTAAATAAAAAATAGAAGCTTTGTATGTATGTAACTGGTAAACCAATTGTGTTTTATATGTATATGCTTCTAATAAAATTATATATATTTAAAACCACCAGCCATGCAGCCATGTTGAGTCTCGTTGTCTATAACTGGTTTTCACCTAGCTCACAGCTAACAGTTCCCCAATTCCTTTATCATCGTTACTTTTTGGCAGATCTTTCATTCATTTGTTCCATATCTCTCTACATCACCGTCTATATCTCTCGTTTCCCTCTCCCCCTCTCTCAGTCTGAAGAAGGGTCTCAACACGAAACGTCACCCATTCCTTCTCTCCCGAGATAAGGTCGTAAGGAATAGGAGTAGAATTAGGCCATTCGGCCCATCAAGTCTATTCCGCCATTCAATCATGGCTGATCTATCTCTCCCTCCTAACCCCATTCTCCTGCCTTCTCCACATAACCCCTGACACCCGCACTAATCAAGAATCTATCTATCTCTGCCTTAAAAATATCGACCGACTTGGCCTCCACAGCCATCTGTGGCAAAGAATTCCACAGATTCACCACCCTCTGACTGAAGAAATTTCTTCCTCATCTCCTTCCTAAAAGAACGTCCTTTAATTCTGAGGCTGTGACCTCTAGTCCTAGACTCTCCCACTAGTGGAAACATCCTCTCCACATCCACTCTATCCGGGCCTTTCAATATTCTGTATGTTTCAATGAGGTCCCCCCTCATTCTTCTAAACCCCAGTGTCCCGCTGAGTCACTCCAGCTTTTTTGTGTCTATCTTCGGTTAAAACCAGCATCTGCAGTTCTTCTTACACACTTGCTGATCTTTGGTGCACTGGCAGTAGACCGCTGGACAGGGCATCGTAGCCACTTACAGCTTGCCCACGCCGACCAACATGCCCCGTCTACACTAGTCCCACATGCCCTCCAAATCTGTACCTGTCCAACTGTCTTTTTAATGTAATTATAGTCCCCGCCTCAACTACCTCCTCTAGCAGCTCGTTCCATACACCCACCACCCTCAGGGTGAAAAAAATCCCCCTCAGCTTCCTTTTAAATCTTTTCCCCTCTCACCGTAAACCTGTGTTCTCGATTCCCCTACTCTGGGTAAAACACTATGTGCATTCACCCTCTCTGTCCCCCTCATGATCTTATGAGGGGGACACCTCCGGAAGATCACCCCTCATTCTACTGCGTTCCAAGGAATAGTCCTAGCCAGCCCAACCTCTCGCTGTAGCTCAGGCCCTCGAATCCTGGCAACATCCTCATAGATGTTCTCTTCGCTCGTTCCAGCTTAATGGCATCCATCTTGTCGGAGGGTGGACAAAACCGAACAACAAATGCCCCAACTTTTGCCCTCAGTCCCCTGACTGATTATTGATCAGTGTGGGTGTCAGGGGTTACGGGGGAGGAGGCAGGAGAACGGGGTTAGGAGGGAGGGATAGATCAGCCATGAGTAGACTTTATGGGCCGAATGGCCTAATTCTGCCCCTATCGCATGATATGACCTTGTGATCAATGCCGGTTATCTGTAGATCTTGCTCAGCGGGTCAGGCAGCATCTAGTTTAGTTGACCCTGTACCGAGGTACAGTGCAAAGCTTTTGTTGCGTGCTATCTCTGGAGAAAATAGGTCTGTAAAAGGGTCCCCACCTGAAACGTCACCTATTCCTCTCCTCCACAGATGCTGCCTGACCCGCTGTGTTACTCTTTAGTAACAGCTTTTTGTGTCCATCTTCTGTGCGTATCTGTGAAGAATAAAGTCTAGAGGGTTTGATGGATGTGTTATGTGGATAGGGTGGTGGGGGCATGGTGTGGTCTGCCAGGGTGGGGGGGGGGGGGGGGCACTCTGACCACCTCCCACAGTGGGACTGTTGGAGTTTTGTGAGAGGAGAGGGGGGGGGGGTGGGGGAAGTGTATGTCATACAGTGTGGAAAACAGGCCCTTCGGCCCAACTTGCCCAAACCGGCCAACAATGCCCCAGCTACAGTGTTCAGTGCGTTTACCCGAGGTGTTGGTCTCCGTCCTCCAGCCAACCTCCGCCATGTTGCCGCCGGCCTGTAGCCGCACGCGGTCCCCTCCGGGGGCGCCCTGCACGCGGACCACCTGTAGATCTGGGAGACAGGACGGAGGTGAGAGATGGTCAGGCCCGCCATCCATCAACATTGTCTCCGCCATCCCTGGCATTACCCCCTCTACCTCCCATCCCTCCACCCCCCCCTCCCCCCTTCCCCCTCCATCTCCCCCCCACCCCCCTTCCATCATTTGCATCCACCTGGTCAATCTGTGGTCCACATTCCACACTCCACTCCACAACACTGGTCCCGCTGCAGTAAGCTGGCTCAGGCTGAGCTTCCTCTGTGATTGTCCCCCTCCCCGTCCCAACCCGAGGGTGGGAGACCCTTCAGCCCATCGCCCCCATGCCAGCTCTCGGCTGCAGGGCGGTGACCTGGGATGAGCTGGGCTGGGCTGGGCTGGGATGAGCTGGGCTGGGCTGGGCTGTGCTGGGCTGGGCTGAGCTGGGCTAGGATGAGCTGAGCTGGGCTGGGCTGGGCTGGGCTGGGCTGAGCTGGGCTGGGTTGGACTGGGCTGAGCTGGGCTGGGCTGGGCTGGGCTGCGCTGAGCTGGGCTGGGCTGGGCTGGGTTGGGCTGGGCTGGGCTGGGCTGGGATGAGCTGGGCTGAGCTGGGCTGGGCTGGGCTGAGCTGGGCTGGGCTGGGCTGGGCTGGGCTGGGCTGGGATGAGCTGAGCTGGGCTGGGATAGGCTGGACTGGGCTGGGCTGGGCTGGGATGAGCTGGGCTGGGATGGGTTGGGCTGGGCTGAGTTGGGCTGGGCTGGGCTGGGCTGGGCTGGGCTGAGCTGGGCTAGGCTGGGCTGGGCTGGGATGAGCTGGGATGAGCTGGGCTGGGCTGGGCTGGGATGAGCTGGGCTGGGCTGAGCTGGGCTGGGCTGGGCTGGGCTGGGATGAGCTGGGCTGGGCTGGGCTGGGATGAGCTGGGCTGAGCTGGGCTGGGCTGGGCTGGGATGAACTGGGCTGGGCTGAGCTGAGCTGGGCTGGGCTGGGATGAGCTGGGCTGAGCTGGGCTGGGCTGGGCTGGGATGAGCTGGGCTGAGCTGGGCTGGGCTGGGCTGGGCTGGGATGAGCTGGGCTGAGCTGGGCTGGGCTGAGCTGGGCTGGGCTGGGCTGGGATGAGCTGGGCTGGGCTGGGATGAGCTGGGCTGGGCTGGGCTGGGTTGGGCTGGGATGAGCTGGGCTGAGCTGGGCTGGGATGAGCTGGGATGAGCTGGGCTGGGCTGGGATGAGCTGGGATGAGCTGGGCTGGGATGAGCTGGGCTGGGCTGGGCTGGGCTGGGCTGGGATGAGCTGGGCTGAGCTGGGCTGGGCTGGGCTGGGCTGGGCTGGGCTGGGATGAGCTGGGCTGGGCTGGGATGAGCTGGGCTGGGCTGGGCTGGGTTGGGCTGGGCTGGGCTGGGATGAGCTGGGCTGAGCTGGGCTGGGATGAGCTGGGATGAGCTGGGCTGGGCTGGGATGAGCTGGGATGAGCGGAGCTGGGCTGGGTTGGGCTGGGCTGGGATGAGCGGGGCTGGGCTGGGTTGGGCTGGGCTGGGATGAGCGGGGCTGGGCTGGGTTGTGCTGGGCTGGGATGAGCGGGGTTGGGCTGGGCTGGGCTGGGATGGGCTGGGCTGGGCTGGGCTGGGCTGGGTTGTGCTGGGCTGAGCTGGGCTGGGCTGGGCTGGGCTGGGCTGGGGTGAGCTGGGATGAGCGGGGCTGGGCTGGGTTGGGCTGGGCTGGGCTGGGCTGAGCTGAGCTGGGCTGGGCTGGGCTGGGATGAGCTGGGCTGGGCTGGGCTGGGCTGGGCTGGGATGAGCTGGGCTGGGCTGGGCTCGGCTGAGCTGTGCTGGGCTGGGTTGTGCTGGGCTGGGCTGAGCTGAGCTGGGCTGAGCTGAGCTGAGCTGGGTTGGGCTGGGCTGTGCTGGGCTGGGCTGGGCTGGGCTGAGCTGAGCTGGGCTGGGCTGGGTTGGGCTGGGCTGAGCTGAGCTGTGCTGGGCTGGGTTGTGCTGGGCTGTGCTGGGCTGGGCTGGGATGAGCTGGGATGGGCTGAGCTGAGCTGGGCTGAGCTGAGCTGGGCTGGGCTGGGCTGGGTTGGGCTGGGCTGAGCTGAGCTGTGCTGGGCTGGGTTGTGCTGGGCTGTGCTGGGCTGGGCTGGGCTGTGCTGGGCTGGGCTGGGATGAGCTGGGCTGAGCTGAGCTGAGTTGGGCTGGGCTGGGTTGGGCAGGGCTGAGCTGGGCTGGGCTGAGTTGGGCTGGGCTGGGCTGCCACCCCTCTCTCCCCCTGTGCCGCCCCGCAGTGTGTTTACCCATCTCCTCATTGGTGATGGTCCTGGGCCTGTCTGCGGGGCCTATGCTGCCCCAGGAGAGGGCAGCCTCCTCCACGCCCGTCAGGAGGCGAGAGGCAGACTCGATCCTCTCCTCCCATGGCGTCTCCTGCCACTGGGAGCGGCCGGCCAACAGCCCGCTCGAATACGCAATCACATCCTGCAGTACAACAACGGCATCCGTCAGTGCCCCGACCCACCCCGCTCCTCCTCAAGTCTAGGACGTGCAGAGGATGTTCCCACTTTTGTTTTTAAACCAAAAATAGATTTATTCAAGTATTTACAATATCATTTACAAATGAAATTACTCAAAACAAACCCACCGCCATGGAACAAATAGCAGAAATATTCTGAAATAACTGTATCCCCATCCTTATTGAAGATACATTCCACCCCCCCGCGGTGCCCAGCGATCCCGGAAACCCCAGGGTGCCCGTGGACAGCGCGTAGTCCCTCTCTAACCCCGGAAAAGGGGCAGGTAGCCGGCTCGGGCAGCGCCCTCTACTGCCCTGGCGCCGCGACTCGCCCACTAGCCACGAGGCCCACTAGCCACGCTTGGCCTCGACCAGAGGATGTTTCCACTAGTGGGAGAGTCCAGGACCAGAGGCCACAGCTTCGGAATAAAAGGACGTACCTTTAGGAAGGAGATGAGGAGGGATTTATTTCGTTTCGTTCAGAGATGCAGCGCGTAAACAGGCCCTTCGGCCCACCGGGTCCGTACTGACCAGCGATCCCCGCACACTAACACTGCCCCACACACACTAGGGACAATTTACAACTTTACCGAAGCCAATTAACCCACAAACCTGCACGTCTTTGGAGTGTGGGAGGAGACCGAAGATCTGGGAGAAAACCTACGCAGGTCATGGGGAGAACGTGCAAACTCCGTACAGACAGCGCCCATAGCCGGGTTTGAACCGGGTTTGAGGCAGCAACTCTACCGCTGCGCCACCGTGCCGCCCTAGACAGAGGGCGGTGAATCTGTGGAATTCACTGCCACATGAGGCTGTGGAGGGTTTATGTCTAAGGCAGAGATAGATAGATTCTTGATTAGTGCGGGTGCCAGGGGTTATGGGGAGAAGGCAGGAGAATGGGGTTGGGAGGGAGAGATAGATCGGCCATGATCAGTGCTCAGGGTGGCAGCATCTGCACGGTCTCAGCGTGATGAGTGCTCACCTCTGCTGGCAATCCCGTGCCCGCTCCCTGGCACAACCCGTCAAACAGCCGGCTGGTGTTGGAGGCCCCGGCACAGAGCTCCTCCCACAGTGCGTGTGGCTGGAGGGGCACAAGCGGGTGGGTTACGGACCCCCTTGTGTGAGGGGTCGGCACCGCTCGCTGGTGCCCTCTGTGGGCATTGCCCGGCACTACCGCCCCTAGCCCACTCCTCCCCACCCACTGCCTGGCCCCTGGTGGGCAAGATGCTCCACAACGCATGGAGCAAGACCCACCAGTGGAGACCACCCCCAACCCCACCTGTCCCCACCTGTCCCCACCCCCACCTGTCCCCACCCCCAACCCCACCCCCAACCCCACCTGTCCCCACCCCCAACCCCACCTGTCCCCACCCCCACCCCCACCTGTCCCCACCCCCAACCCAACCTGTCCCCACCCCCAACGCCACCTGTCCCCACCCCCAACCCCACCTGTCCCCACCCCCACCCCCACCCCCACCTGTCCCCACCCCCACCCCCACCTGTCCCCACCCCCACCCCCACCTGTCCCCACCCCCAACCCCACCCCCAACCCCACCTGTCCCCACCCCCAACCCCACCTGTCCCCACCCCCACCCCCACCTGTCCCCACCCCCAACCCCACCTGTCCCCACCCCCAACCCCACCTGTCCCCACCCCCAACCCCACCTGTCCCCACCCCCACCCCCAACCTGTCCCCACCCCCAACCCCACCTGTCCCCACCCCCACCCCCACCCCCACCTGTCCCCACCCCCAACCCCACCTGTCCCCACCCCCAACCCCACCTGTCCCCACCCCCACCCCCACCTGTCCCCACCCCCACCTGTCCCCACCCCCACCCCCACCTGTCCCCACCCCCACCTGTCCCCACCCCCACCCCCACCCCCACCTGTCCCCACCCCCACCCCCACCTGTCCCCACCCCCAACCCCACCCCCAACCCCACCTGTCCCCACCCCCACCCCCACCTGTCCCCACCCCCAACCCCACCTGTCCCCACCCCCACCTGTCCCCACCCCCAACCCCACCTGTCCCCACCCACAACCCACCCACACCTGTCCCCACCCCCACCCACACCTGTCCCCACCCCCAACCCCACCTGTCCCCACCCCCAACACCACCTGTCCTCACCCCCAACCCCACCCCTAACCCCAGCTGTTCCCACCCACAACCCCACCTGTCCTCACCCCCACCCCCACCTGTCCCCACCCCCACCTGTCCCCACCCCCAACCCCACCTGTCCTCACCCCCAACCCCACCCCTAACCCCAGCTGTTCCCACCCCCAACCCCACCTGTCCTCACCCCCAACCCCACCTGTCCCCACCCCCAACCCCAGCTGTCCCCACCTGTCCCCACCCCTCACCCACCCCAGGTCCTTCCCACACAAGAAATCTAATGATACACAGGGCATCGTGGTCAGTATCGCAGGATCTTGGATTGATCATTGGGAAGATAGAGTTCAAATTTCAGCACGACAGCCGGGCAAATGAAACCAGTTTTCTTGTCTGGGGGAAAGTTACATTATTGGTGATTTTAAAATGTCCAAATTGTTAGAACACCTAGTCATTAATTTGCCGTCAATGTCCTTGCTGGACTGGCTTATTGATTGCTTCAGCCCCACTCCGTGTGGTAACTTTGATGTCCAGTCACTCGGGCACAAAACAGGACAGATATCTCGAGCCTAATTAGAGTTGAGCATTAGTTCCTGATCTTGTGGGCTTCGCCACATCCTGTAGATGTTTGAACAGATAAACGATACCTACAGTTTAGGCAAACACTGACTGTAAACGTTGTGAGGTGTAAGAAGGGGGAAAGTCTTTAACCTTTGGAGATTCAGCGCGGAAACAGGCCCTTCTGTCCACAGTTTGTGGAATTCTCTGCCTCGGAGGGCGGTGGAGGCCGGTTCTCTGGATGCTTTCAAGAGAGAGCTAGATAGGGCTGTTAAATATAGCGGAGTCAGGGGATATGGGGAGAAGGCAGGAACGGGGTACTGATTGGGGATGATCAGCCATGATCACATTGAATGGCGGTGCTGGCTCGAAGGGCCGAATGGCCTACTCCTGTACCCATTCTCTATTGTCTACACCTCTCCAGCCCTCCCTTCCCCACCCCTCGCCCCTCTCCCCAACTGTCCACAGCCAGCAGCGCTCACAGCCCCCTCCTCCCCCCACCCCACACCACCTCCTCTTTCCCACCCCTCTCATACCTCTCCCCCCTACCCCCTCGCACCCTCCCATCCTCCCCCCCCCTGCCCACCCCCTGTGAGAGTGCCCAGTCCCCCCGAACGTTACCCGGCGAGGGGCGGTGGTCAGCTGGCGGTGCAGGCCGGTCCTGGTTTGGGGGTCCGGGGCGGTGCTGGGACTCCCGTTGGGCATCCTGGGCCTAGGCTCTCTGGCTGCGGTGACCGCACCGCTCCGGCCAGTCGGGATTCCCTTCCCGGACTCTGAAACACAAGAGAGCGAGGTGTTGGCTTCAGGTCACCGACTGCAACTCCACATCCCACTCGCCCCAGGGTGTAGTGACCAGTGGCGCAGTGACCAGTGGTGCAGTGACCAGTGGCGTGGTGACCAGTGGAGCAGTGACCAGTGGTGCAGTGACCAGTGGTGCAGTGACCAGTGGTGCAGTGACCAGTGGCGTGGTGACCAGTGGTGCAGTGACCAGTGGTGTGGTGACCAGTGGCGCAGTGACCAGCGGCGTAGTGACCAGTGGCGCAGTGACCAGTGGCATAGTGACCAGTGGCACAGTGACCAGTGGCATAGTGACCAGTGGCGCAGTGACCAGTGGCGTGGTGACCAGTGGCAGTGACCAATGGCGTAGTGACCAGTGGCACTGTGACCAGTGGCATAGTGACCAGTGGCGTGGTGACCAGTGGCACAGTGACCAGTGGCGTGGTGACCAGTGGCGTGGTGACCAGTGGCGTGGTGACCAGTGGCACAGTGACCAGTGGCGCAGTGACCAGTGGCGTGGTGACCAGTGGTGCAGTGACCAGTGGCGCAGTGACCAGTAGCGTAGTGACCAGTGGCGCAGTGACCAGTGGTGTAGTGACCAGTGGCGTGGTGACCAGTGGCGTGGTGACCAGTGGCGCAGTGACCAGTGGTGCAGTGACCAGTGGCGTGGTGACCAGTGGTGCAGTGACCAGCGGCGTGGAATACCAGTGGTGCAGTGACCAGTGGCATGGTGACCAGTGGCGAAGTGACCAGTGGTGCAGTGACCAGTGACGTGGTGACCAGTGGTGCAGTGACCAGTGGTGTGGTGACCAGTGGCGTGGTGACCAGTGGCGTAGTGACCAGTGGTGTGGTGACCAGTGGCGTGGTGACCAGTGGTGCAGTGACAGTGGCGTGGTGACCAGTGGTGCAGTGACCAGTGGTGTGGTGACCAGTGGCATGGTGACCAGTGGTGCAGTGACCTGTGGTGTGGTGACCAGTGGCGTGGTGACCAGTGGTGCAGTGACCAGCGGTGCGGTGACCAGTGGCGCAGTGACCAGTGGCGCAGTGACCAGTGGCGCAGTGACCAGTGGCGTGGTGACCAGTGGCGTGGTGACCAGTGGTGCAGTGACCAGTGGCGTGGTGACCAGTGGCGTGGTGACCAGTGGTGCAGTGACCAGTGGTGTGGTGACCAGTGGCATGGTGACCAGTGGCGTGGTGACCTGTGGCGCAGTGACCAGTGGCGCGGTGACCAGTGGCGTGGTGACCAGTGGCATGGTGACCAGTGGCGTGGTGACCAGTGACGTGGTGACCAATGGTGTAGTGACCAGTGGTGCAGTGACCAGTGGCACAGTGACCAGTGGCGTAGTGACCAGTGGCGTAGTGACCAGTGGCGCAGTGACCAGTGGTGCAGTGACCAGTGGCACAGTGACCAGTGGCGTAGTGACCAGTGGCACAGTGACCAGTGGTGTAGTGACCAGTGGCACAGTGACCAGTGGTGTAGTGACCAGTGGCGCAGTGACCAGTGGCACAGTGACCAGTGGTGTAGTGACCAGTGGCACAGTGACCAGTGGTGTAGTGACCAGTGGCGCAGTGACCAGTGGCGTGGTGACCAGTGGCACAGTGACCAGTGGCACAGTGACCAGTGGCACAGTGACCAGTGGCACAGTGACCAGTGGTGTAGTGACCAGTGGCATGGTGACCAGTGGCACAGTGACCAGTGGTGTGGTGACCAGTGGCACAGTGACCAGTGGTCTATGTAATGTGGTCCATGTACTGTGGTCCATGTACTGTGGTCCATGTACTGTGGTCCATGTACTATGGTCTATGTACTGTGGTCCATGTACTGTGGTCCATGTACTGTGGTCTAAGGTCTATAGTCTATATCTATGCTCCTTCTACAAACAGAAACGATGTTCTAAGGTCTATGTTCCCAATGTTGGGCGAGTCCAGAAACAGGGGCCACACCGTTAGAATAAAGGGGAGGCCATTTAAGACTGAGGTGAGAAAAACACTTTTTCACCCAGAGAGTTGTGAATTTGTGGAATTCCCTGCCACAGAGGGCAGTGGAGGCCAAGTCACTGGATGGATTTAAGAGAGAGTTGGATAGAGCTCTAGGGGCTAGTGGAGTCAGGGGATATGGGGAGAAGGCAGGCACGGGTTATTGATTGGGGATGATCAGCCATGATCACAATGGATGGCGATGCTGGCTTGAAGGGCAGAATGGCCTCCTCCTGCACCTATGTTTCTATGTTTCTATGGTGTATGTTCTGTGCCAGCAGTACTGTGGCCCACCTTCACCAGCGGGACAGCGGTGGGCAGTTCACGGCCCCTTGTAACTGGGGATTGGCGATAATCCCTGGCCTTGCCAAAGGCCATGAGCAGATCGTAAAGTCAAGGTTCACAAGCCGCTCCTTCCCTCCGAGGCCCCCCCCCCCCCTTCTGCACAACATTCCCCGTGAACAACACAGAACGCCTGTCCTCTCCTCGCACTGCGCCCCCTACCTTGTAGATCTCGAACACCACCTCCAGACAGGTGACCCTGGACTTTACACACAGGTGTCCCATGGAGTTATGCCACCTGTTCACCTGTACGGCTGCAGGCTCAGACTTCAATGGTAGCTTAGCTGATTTAGTTTAGAGATGCAGCGTGGAAACAGGCCCTTCGGCCCACTCAGTCCGCGCCGACCAGCGATCCCCGCACACTAACACCATCCTACACCCACTAGGGACAATTTACATTTATACCAAGCCAATTAACCTACAAACCTGCACGCCTTTGGAGTGTGGGAGGAGACCGGAGCACCTGGAGAAAACCCACGTAGTCACAGTGAGAACGTGCAAACTCCGTACAGACAGCACCCATAGTCGGGATCGAGCCCGGGTCTCTGGCGCTGTGAGGCAGCAACTCTACCGCTGCGCCACCGTGCCGCCCCAATTCTGACCAACTCTTCATCAGTGGCCACCAGTCATCACCTTCATCTCAATTAAGCCTTATCCTTCCAACAGGTGAGAACTATTACTCTGGGTTTATTAAAACGAAGGGCTTAGATCGAGGGCGCATGTAGTGTGAGGTATAGATATCCAACTCAAATTCCAAGATACACTAGTGCAGTCCAAAATGAGCAACAAGGTCACGGGGGTGACGGTGGATGACGCACAGACCTGCTACCCCTCCCTGTCCCCCTTTGTGAATTAAGTTAGATTGTTCATGCAGGTGGAGAGGGGAAAGGTGCGGTCTTCTTCAGTATCCATTACCTGGCTCAGGTGTGTGTCTGTTCCCTGGCCCATGTGTATGCCCAATGCCTGGCCCAGGAGTGTGTTCAATACCTGGCCCAGGTGTGTGTCCAATACCTTGTCCAAGTGTTTGTTCAATATCTGGTCCAGGTGTGCATCCAGTGCCTGGTCTAGGTGTGTGTCCAATACCTGGTCCAGGTGTGTGTTCAATAGCTTGTCCAGGTGTGTGTCCAATACCTGGCCCAGGTGTGTGTCCAATACCTGGCTCAGGTGTGTGTCCAATACCTGGCTCAGGTGTGTGTCGGTTAGCTGGTTCTGGTGTGTGTTCATGACCTGATTCAGGTGTGCGTTCAATACCCGATCCAGGCGTGTGTTCAATACCTGGTCCAGGTGTGTGTCCATTACCTGGTCCAGGTGTGTGTCCATTACCTGGTCCAGGTGTGTGTCTATTACCTGGTCCAGGTGTGTGTCTATTACCTGGTCCAGGTGTGTGTCCATTACCTGGTCCAGGTATGTGTTCAATACCTGGTCCAGGTGTGTGTCTATTACCTGGTCCAGGTGTGTGTCTATTACCTGGTCCAGGTGTGTGTCCATTACCTGGTCCAGGTGCGTGTCCATTACCTGGTCCAGGTGTGCGTTCATGACCTGGCCCTGACGTACTTTCAGTGATCGTGTCAAGCGTGTTCCCGCTTCCAGACTCAGGTGAGCTCCAGTGACCGGGCACTTTCACGTTCCCACCACCAGGTACAGGGGTGCTCCAGTGGCCAGGTACTGCGGTGTCACCTTGCCGAGGTGCAGCGGTGAACCGTCGGCGAGATGCAGGGGCGTGCCTTTGGTGAGGTACAGCCGTGTCCCCTCGATGAGATACAGTGATGTTCCCATGGACAGGTAGAGCTGAAACTCCTCGCTGAGATAGACTAGAGACCCCTCGATGAGATGCAGAGGTGCTGCCATTGTCAGGTACAGTAGCGGTCTCTGTGTCGGGTAGAGTGGTCTTCCTGTGGGCAGGTACTGCAGAGTCCCCTCGCTGAGATAGATGAGAGTCCCCATGGTGAGCTGCCGCCCGCTCTCTCAGTCTCGCCTGCCTCCCACTTGGAACCTCTGTGGAAGTTGAAAACGAGAAGGCCACAGCCCAGATGAGGACCTTCAGCAGGTTGTGTGCGACCACAGTGCGTACGGCCACACTGGGACACACCGGGCTTTAATAACGCCGTCCCTTAGACACTGCCACTAGGTCATGCCAACCGCTGGCTAAGGCAGAAGAAGACCTGTGTGCCATTTACAGGACGGAATCGGATCCAGTCCCTCACGGACATTTTTGGTGGGAATTCTGCACAAGGAGGCGCAGCGGTAGAGTTGCTGCCTCACAGCGCCAGAGACCCGGGTTCAATCCTGACTACGTGTGCTGTCTGTACGGAGTTTGTACGTTCTCCCCGTTCTCCAGAAACTCCAGTTTCCTCCCACACTCCAAAGATTGTTATTTAATTGGCTTGGTATCATTGTAAATTATCCCTAGTGTGTGCAGGATAGTGGGTTACACAAAAAGCTGGAGAAACTCAGCGGGTGCAGCAGCATCTAAGGAGCGAAGGAGATAGGCAACGTTTCAGGTCGAGACCCTTCTTCAGACTAGTGTGCAGGATAGTGTCAGTTTGTGGGGATCGCTGGTCGGTGTGGACTCGGTGGGCCGCAGAGCCTGTTTCTGTGCCAAATTAGACTAAACAAGATCATCCCTTGCGATCTCGTTGGTTCTTGGAGGAGAGGAAAAGAATCCAGAGAGGAGGGACAGGCAGCATCTCTGGAGCAAAGAGGACAGTGCCCTTTAATTTGTAATATTTTAGATATTGTTAAGGCGGAGATTGATAGATTCTTGATTAGCACGGGTGTCAGGGGTTATGGGGAGAAGGCAGGAGAATGGGGTTAGGAGGGAGAGATAGATCAGCCATGGTGGGCCGAGAGGTCTGTATCTGCACTGTATCTCTAATCTAAGCTAGAATTGAACCCTGAAACTGTGGCCACACAGGTAATGACTGGTGTAACACCAAGGGACACCTCTGTGTCCAGTCCAGGGTCACCTGTCCTAGCTCTACTGGGCAGGGGGTGCAATGAGGTGAGAGGACAACTGTTTTGTGTACTCAACTCAACTCAACTAATCTCAACTCATCTCAACTCAACTCAACTCAACTCAACTCAACTCATCTCATCTCAACTCATCTCAACTCAACTCATCTCAACTCATCTCAACTCATCTCAACTCAACTCATCTCAACTCATCTCGACTCATTTCAACTCAACTCATCTCAACTCATCTCATCTCAACTCAACTCAACTCAACTCATCTCATCTCATCTCAACTCAACTCAACTCATCTCAACTCATCTCAACTCATCTCAACTCATCTCAACTCAACTCATCTCAACTCATCTCATCTCAACTCAACTCAACTCAACTCATTTCATCTCAACTCAACTCAACTCAACTCAACTCAACAACTCATCTCATCTCAACTCAACTCATCTCAACTCATCTCATCTCAACTCAACTCAACTCAACTCATCTCAACTCATTTCAACTCATCTCAACTCATCTCATCTCAACTCAACTCAACTCATCTCAACTCATCTCAATTCATCTCAACTCAACTCAACTCATCTCAACTCATCTCAACTAATTTCAACTCATCTCAACTCATCTCTTCTCAACTCATCTCAACTTATCTCGACTTATGTCAACTCATCTCAACTCATCTCATCTCAACTCATCTCAACGCATCTCAACTCAACTCAACTCATTTCATCTCAACTCAACTCAACTCAACTCAACTCAACTCATCTCATCTCATCTCAACTCAACTCATCTCAACTCATCTCATCTCAACTCAACTCAACTCAACTCATCTCAACTCATTTCAACTCATCTCAACTCATCTCATCTCAACTCAACTCAACTCATCTCAACTCATCTCAATTCATCTCAACTCAACTCAACTCATCTCAACTCATCTCAACTAATTTCAACTCATCTCAACTCATCTCATCTCAACTCATCTCAACGCATCTCAACTCATCTCAACTCATCTCAACTCATCTCAACTCAACTCAACTCATCTCAACTCATCTCATCTCAACTTATCTCATCTCAACTCATCTCAACTCATCTCAACTCATCTCAACTCATCTCAACTAAAAATGAAACTCAACTCAACAACTAAACAAAATGCAAAGTAACCAGTTCTTGAAAGCACGTGGCTGCAGGTCTATGAAGGGTAAGAGCCTAGGGAAGATTTGGTGACCTTCCCACCTTGGAATCTACTGGCCTGTAGATGTGGGAAGATGGACGGGAGGTGGAGGAGGCTGGTGTTCAGTCAACCTATGCCCTGGAGTCGCAGGTCATAGGGTGATACAGGGTGGAAACAGGCCCTTCAGCCCAACTTGCCCACCCCGGCCAACATGCCCCAGGTGCACTAGTCCCACCTGCCCGCGTTTGGCCCATATCCCTCCAAGTCTGTCCTATCCATGTACCTTGCACCTACCATGGGCAGGGAGATGAAGTGGAGTGATCCCTCTGGGTGTCCCCGCTTACCTTCACACCTTGTTGGGTCGTTGGCGTACATCTTGAACCCTGGCGAACAGAGGCACTTGTAGCTTCCCGGTGCATTGACACATTGTTTGTTGGGTCCACATGTATTGGCATCTTCAGCACACTCATCCACGTCTGAAACGAACAGAAGAACAGCATTGAAAACCTAGAACGACCCAAAGTGCTGGAGTAACTCTGCGGGCCAGGCAGCATCACTGGAGAACGTGCATTGGTGACGTTTCTGCTTGGGACCCTTCTTCAGGCTGATGGAGTGAGGGCTGGGGGGAGGCTGGTGGAGGGACAAAGCCAGGCATTGTACCCGGGTCTCCGACGCTGTGCATTGTGACCTTTGTGAAACCCACCAGTAACGTCTGCGGTCTGAAGAAGAGTCTCAACCAAAACGGCGCCCATTCCTTCTCTCCAAAGATGCTGCCTGTCCCGCTGAGTTACTCCAGCATTTGGTGTCTACCGTCTGCATTCCTTCCCCCACCCTCTCTCCCCTCCCCCACCCGAGACGTCCTACTAGCTTCACTGTCCACATCCCAGTATCCCTCCCGTTAGCACTTCCCCAGCCCACAATGGACCATTGTGGGCTCAACCCTTCCTGACGTCATCTGTTGCCGGTCCTGTTTTGTTTTGGCCTTTCCTCGCCTCCATTTCCCCCGCTCCCTCTAACATCTATTTTTCGGTCTGAAGAGGGTCTCGACCCGAAACGTCACCTATTCCTTATCTCCAGAGATGCTGCCTGTCCCGCTGAGTTACTCCGGCACTCTCTGTCCATTTTCATGATTGTGGAGAGGATGTTTCCGCTAGTGGGAGAGTCCAGGACCAGAGGTCACAGCCTCAGAATTAAAGGTTGTTCCTTTAAGAAGGAGATGATGGGGAATTTCTTTAGCCAGAGGGTGGTGAATCTGTGGGATTCTTTGCCGCAGACGGCTGTGGAGGCCAAGTCAGTGGATATTTTAAAGGCAGAGATAGATAGATTCTTGATTAGTGCGGGTGTCAGGGGTTATGGGGAGAAGGCAGGAGAATGGGGTTGGGAGGAAGAGAGAGATCAGCCATGATTGAATGGCGGAGTAGACTTGATGGGCCGAATGGCCTAATTCTGCTCCTATCACGTATAACCTCTGCTATTGGCAGATGGTGTAAGGTTGAAGATTGCCATAACCATGTCTGTCGGCTCTGGGGAGAGATAAAGGGGAGAGCTTTCTTGCTCGACAATAACCAGGGAATGGCAGCAAGGATGTCTTCACATTATTGGAAAAGAGGAGTATGGTGGCAGCAAATGTAACATTAACACGGCAGCAGAATCCTCTGAGGTGCCACAGAGGCGATATCTGAGAGTGGGATACAACAGGTCATTCAGCCCATCCACCTAGTTCTGGATCTAGGATCCATCTAGGATCTAGTTCTGGATTCCACCAATCTACCTTCACTCCGCGATTCTCAATGCCCCATTTTGTCTAGTTTAGAGATACAGCGCGGAAACAGGCCCTTCGGCCCACCGAGACCGCGCCGACCAGCGATCCCCGCACACTAGCACGATCTTACACGCACTAGGGTAGACAAAAATGCTGGAGAAACTCAGAGGGTGAGACAGCATCTATGGAACGAAGGAATAGGTGATGACCCGCAATGTCACCTACTCCTTCTCTCCATGGATGCTGCCTCACCCGCTGAGTTTCTCCAGCATTTTTGTCTATCTTCGATATTTCCAGCCTCTGCAGTCCTTTCATAAACACTGCACACACTGGGGATAATTTACAATTTGAATGAAGCCAATTTACCTACAAACCCGCACGTCTTTGGAGTGTGGGAGGAAACCGGAGCACCCGGAGAAAACCCACGCAGGTCACGGGGAGAATGTACAAACTCCGTACAGACAGCGCCCGTAGTCGGGATCGAACCCGGGTCTCCGGCGCTGTGAGGCAGCAACTCTACCGCTGCGCCACCGTGCCTCTTCGCTTTAACTGAACTCCGTCAATCCCTGCCCCGGAATTTTCAGTGGAAGCTCATCCCAATGGAAGTTCCAAGCAATAGTTTCCCTTTTCTTGGAACGACCGGCTTCCTGACATTGTAGCTGCCTGGCTGTCCCTGATGTTGATGTCAATACTGCACTGCCCATCCGAAATAGAAAGAATAACAAAACGATATGTAGGCCCAGAAACACGTCCACAGCCATCAACATCAGTCAATGCAAGAGTGCAACACTCAGATACCACTAGATAGATCATTTACCTATCCCAAACAAAATACATTTTTAGGCACCAGTCATGGGTTATGGGGAGAAGGCAGGAGAATGGGGTTAGGAGGGAGAGATAGATCAGCCACGGTTGACTTCAGGCTGGGTTTGCCAACTTTCTCACTCCCAAATTAGGGACAAAAGGTCAAATACGGGACAAATTCCCGACGGCAATTCGTTGACTGACTGGGCCGTGGCTGGGTGAATGATGAGTTGGCCCCGGGTGCTGGACTGCACACAAAGCCCAGCCGGTGGGCCCGCTGAGGGGGTTTGGGCCAAAGTCCGGTGCCCCGTCCAACTCATGAACCGATGATCGGCCGTGAGAAGGAGGGGCGGTGGTGGTGTCGGCGGTAAGCGAAGGTCTGAAGGTCGGACAGCTGGCCGGGCTGCCGACCGACCGATGGGGCCACGGGCGAGGCGCTGCTGCTGCTGCACTCCACGGGCTGCACTACGTCGGGACGCCTCTGACCCAACAGTCCCCTCGACCTGAGAAGTAGCGGTCAAATACGGGACAGGGGCGGTCCCATATGGGACAAACCAATTCACCCCAATACACAGGATGTCCCAGCTAATACAGGACAGGTGGCAACCCTACTTCAGGGATACTTTCTTCCCGGCTGTCATCAGGCAACTGAACCATCCTACCACAACCAGAGAGCAGCCCTGAACTACTATCCACCTCATTGGTGACCCTCAGACTATCCTTGATTGGACTTTGCTGGCTTTACCTTGCACTAAAGGTTATTCCCTTATCCTGTATCTGTACACTGTAAATGGATCGACTGTAATCATGTATCGTCTTTCCGCTGACTGGTTAGCACGCAACAAAAAGCTTTTCGCTGTACCTCAGTACACGTGACATTACACTAAACTGAACTTGATGGGCCGAATGGCCTAATTCTGTTCCTATCACTTATAAGTACCTTCAATTGGACAGAGCTGGTACTCTCAGCTCAATCATCCAGGTCCTGCAATCACCCTAAAGATCTCAGTGAGGGGCCGCACGGTGGCGCAGCGGTAGAGTTGCTGCCTCACAGCGCCAGAGGCCCGGGTTCAATCCTGACTACGGGTGCTGTCTGTACGGAGTTTGTACATTCTCCCCGTGACCGCGTGGGTTTTCTCCGGGTGCTCCGGTTTCCTCCCACATCCGAAAGACGTGCGGGTTTGCAGGTTAATTGGCTGTAGTAAATTGTAAACTGTAAATTAAATGGCGGAGGAGGCGTGATGGGCCCACTTACGACTTTGTGACCGGCTCTGGCTTCCAATGTGTGAGGGATAAAGTGATTAAACCCCACTATTGTAGGGGTTCAGGAGAGGATTCTAACTTGTAAACAGGATTCTAGCCGATAGAGGCCAGGGAGAGGATGCTGACACAGCTATGGATGAAGCTACTAGAACTGTCCTTGAGTGAGGATGGATGGCATTGTACAGCGGTAGAGACTAGTGATGGATGCGACCCTTATCAGTAGCGACTAGTGATGGAGGTGAGCAAACTAGGCCAGGTCAATAGCAACTGAGCATGCTTAATGAAATAAATTACTTGATGAATATTACTTACACGCCCCTGGTTGAGAAACTGCTCATTACCATGCACATGTATGAACATGCTATGTATGATGAGGGAGGTACTGGGGGACGTACCTATAGACTGTGCACCTCAGTGCTCTGATTGGGAAGAGCCAGAAGGGGAGGTTATCCCAGCAGAATTGTGTGTCTAAAGGGGATTTACTTTCCTGACTTTGGTGTGTCTCAACTTGGAGAGGCACCCGATTCTGCAGACTCGCACATAAAGCATCTCTTGTTTCCACGCTTTAGTCTCTGAGTAGTGATTGTGAGCACAAACTATATCTCACAAATGTACATGTTCGTAAGAGATTGACTGTAACTCACCAATGCAGTCTTGCTTTGCCCGAAGCAGGTATCCAGGTCGGCAGGGCTGAGCTGTAACCGGAAGTGTGAATACAGCAAGGGCAAAGTACAGCGCTGTGAACAGTAAAAAAAAAACGGGTTTTAAGTTTGTATGAAAGAACTGGTCTGCATTTATAGAATTGCTACAAAGATTGGGTGCAGGAGTACCTCGGGCCTTGGTGGGGGGGGGGGGGATAAAAAACTATCGAGTTGGTGGATTCCTTTGGCGTGATATATATAACATAATAACTGCGCTCTTTCACCATCACAACTCTTTTCACATATCACTCTCTTTCTCTCTATTCTTTTTCTTTAAAAGCCATAAATTTATGGGATACAATGATTGTAACAGTATATATGTGTACATTGATGTATTTACCTGTAATAAATAATATTTAAAAAAAAAAGAAAGAACTGTTTATATTGAAGATAGACGCAAAGTGCTGGAGTAACTCAGCGGGACAGGCAGCATCTCTGGGGAGAAGGAATGGGCGTCGCGGGGCCGGTCCCACTTCGAGCGCCGGAGCCGTGCGGAATTGTGCCGAGTGCGGCCCGACACCGCGCGGGGCTCCGAAAAACTGACTATGTCCAAATATTCCGTGCGGCAGCGACTTGTCGGCTCGCAGTCACCTCGACGCTTTACACACCGCCCCGACATCGTGCCTCCGTGACCCTTTCTGTGTGTGGCTCCGTGGCCCTCTGTGTGTGAGTGCCTCTGTGCCCCTCTCTGTCCTGGCGAACTTACCTTAGACTTCGCTCCAAGTTCGCCTCACTTTGCGCCGCGTTGCGTCACTCACCCGACCTCCGCGCGGCTCTCGCTGCCGGTTTGGTTGCGCTTGCCGCATGCAGGCGCATGCTGGTGGGAACGGCCCTGTACATGGGATCACCCGACCTCCGCGCGGCCCCCGCTTCCAGTTTGATCGCGCTCATCGCATAGAGTTGCATGCTTGTAGGACAGGCCCTTTTCCGCTAACTGGTTAGCATGCAACAAAAAGCTTTACACTGAACCTGTGGCTGGTAAAACACCAGCGTTTTGTGTCTAAGGAGCTGCAGATGCTGGTTTAAACCAAAGATACACACAAAATGCTGGAGTAACTCAGCGGGCCAGGCAGCATCTCTGGAGAGAAGGAATGGGTGACGTTTCGGGTCGAGACCCTTCTAGTTTGATCGTGCTCATTGCATAGAGTTGCATGCTGGTAGGACAGGCCCGGAGAAAGCCCACGAGGTCACGGAGAGAACATGCAAACTCCGCACAGATAGACTTTGCACATCGGCGAGACCAAACGCAGACTGGGCGATCATTTCACTGAAATCCCTCTGAAGAAGGGTCTCGACCCAAAACGTCACCCATTCCTTCTCTCCAGAGTCCCTGCCCGTCCCGCTGAGTTATTCCAGCATTTTGTGTCTACCTTCGATTTAAACCAGCACCTGCAGTTCCTTCCTACACATTTTTTCCTTCGGCCCACCGAGTCCACACCGACCAGCGATCCCCGCAAACTAACACCATCCTACACACGCTAGGGACAATTTAGACTTACACCAAGCCCAATGAACCTACAAACCTGCACGTCTTTGGAGTGTGGGAGGAAACTGGAGAAAACCCACGCAGGTCACGGGGATAACGTGCAAACTCCGTACAGACAGCACCCGTAGTCAGGATAGAACCCGGGCGCGGAACGCACTGCGAGGCTGCGGAACTGATTCCCTCAATGTTTTTGAGGACATTCCTTCCCCTCCCCGATCCCATCCGGCAGAAGGTACAGACGCTTGAAAGCGCGCACCACCAGACTCAGGAACAGTTTCTTCCCTTCTGACCGGACCTTGCATAAGCCAGGGTACTGTCCCATTCACCGCTACCCCATTGTGGACATTGGACTTTGTCTGTGGAACTGGTGCTACAATGCTGAGAACTATATTCTGCACTCTGTATCTATGTCGGGTATATCTGGTCTGTTTGTGAAGCATGCATACCAAAGCTATTCACCGTACCTCGGTGCATCTGGCAATATTTACCTACAAACCCGCACGTCCTAGGGATGTGGGGGGAATCTGAAGCACCCGGAGGAAACCCACGCAGTCACGGGGAGAAGGTGCAAACTCCACACAGACAGCACCCGAGGTCAGGATCGAACCGGGGTCTCAGGCACAGTCTGAAGAAGGGGTTCGATTTGAATTGTTCCTTCTCCGCAGAGATGCTGCCTGACCCGCTGAGTTACTCCAGCTTTTTGTGTGTGTCTTTCACCTTGTTATAGCTCAGCTCCAGAGTTCATGCTTTCAAGAGAGAGCTAGATAGGGCTCTTAAAGATGGCGGAGTCAGGGAGAAGGCAAGAACAGGGATGATCAGCCATGATCACATTGAATGGCGGTGCTGGCTGGAAGGGCCGAATGGCCTCCTCCTTCCTGCACCGATTGTCTATTGCGGGCTTGTCGAGTGAGTGACGATGAGCAAGTGGCCCCCGGAGTGCAGGAGAACGGGAGGTGATCTCATCCACCCGGTGAGGTTGGGCGGGAGCGGACAGCTTTGATGCTTGGAGTGGGAACATTCCCAAAACTATTTCCTAAAGAATTCCAGACCCCCTTCAGGAATATTTGACAAAGGAAATCCATTCAGCAACTTGCTGCATCATTGGATTAGTGCCAAGCAGAGCTAGCTTTTATTCCGAACATAGACACACAATGCTGGAGTAACTCAGCGGGACAGGCAGCATCTCCGGAGAGAAGGAATGGGCGACGTTCTTGAGACTCCATCTTGTTTCAATAACCATTGAAAAAGAGAGAGTCAAGATTGAAGAGTATTTATTGTAACATGCGGTGACCATGGAACGATGGAATTCCTACTTGTAGCGACAGCAGGCCTGTATAAACAGTACTCATAGACACGGTATCATTTTTTTTTAATCAATTAATTAATAACCCAATACTAGTGCAAAGTCTGTCTGTGCGGAGTTTGCACGTTCTCTCCTTGACCTCGTGGGCTTTCTCCGGGCGCTCCAGTTTCATCCCACATCCCAGTGGGAGTGTGGGTGAGTGTGGGGAAACGTCAAATTATCGGGCCACAGGGATATAAGGACTGGTGGAGTCACTCTCCTGGGTGCTAGCACAGATCCAAATGGGCTGAACGGCCTCCTCCCCCCCCGTTGTACCCAACAGAACCTCAGTGTAGGAAGGAACTGCAGATGCTGGTTGGAACCGAAGATAGACACAAAATGCTGGAGTAACTCAGCGGGACAGGCAGCATCTCCGGAGAGAAGGAATGGGTGACGTTTCGGGTCGAGACCCTTCTTCAGAAACAGAACCTCAGTCCTGAGCCTTGGATGGGCCCCAGGAGGATGTGAGTTGGTTTCAGACCACTGGTTAAAAAAGCTGATCTGAACGAGGGTTTTCATTTGGGAGAGAGAGAGAGAGAGGGGCAGAGAGAGAGAGAGAAAGACAGACACAGATAAAAGCAGAGAGACAGAGGGAGATGGAGACAGAGAGAGGGACAGAGAGAGAGAAAGACAGACACAAAGAGTGAGAGACAGAGAGAGAAAAAGAGAGACAAGGGGAGAGAGAATAACTCTGGAGTTTAGAAGGATGAGAGGGGATCTTATTGAAACGTATAAGATTGTTAAGGGTTTGGACATGCTAGAGGCAGGAAACATGTTCCCGATGTTGGGGGAGTCCAGAACCAGGGGCCACAGTTTAAGAATAAGGGGTGAGCCATTTAGAACGGAGACGAGGAAACACTTTTTCACACAGAGTTGTGAGTCTGTGGAATTCTCTACCGCAGAGGGCGGTGGAGGCCGGTTCTCTGGATGCTTTCAAGAGAGAGCTAGATAGGGCTCTTAAAGATAGTGGAGTCAGGGGATATGGGGAGAAGGTAGGAACGGGGTACTGATTGTGGATGATCAGCCATGATCACATTGAATGGCGGTGCTGGCTGGAAGGGCCGAATGGCCTCTACTCCTGCACCTGTTGTCTATTGTCTTCCTGTGACTGAGTGTGTTTTCTCCGGGTGCTCCGGTTTCCTCCCACACTCACGTTTGTAGGTTAACTGGCTTTGGTGAATTGTCCTGGGAGTGGAGGGAGAGGGTTGCCTGTTTGGGTGGGAGGGAGGGGGAGGCCATTTCTGGCCTCGGGTCCAGAGCCCGTCTGAGAAGGCACTTTCCCAAAGAATCCTCGATAACAATAAGAGGAAGCAGGAAGTCCCCACCTTGGTGACCTTCCTCAGTCACCCTGTGGAATGTTATTTTATGACTACACGGTTGCCGGTTGAGTCCTCAGCGCAGATCGGTGGTGCTGATAGCTGAGAACTCTGGTGGCTTTTGAACACTGAGGGACTTGTTTTGTTTGTGTTCCCTGCTGGATTCCAAGTTTCAGCCGAAGCAACTGGCTTAGTTTAGAGATACAGTGCGGAAACAGGCCCTTCGGCCTACCGTGTCCATGCCGACCAGCCATCCCCTTCACATTAACACTGTCCCATACACACTAGGGACAATTTAGATTTATACCAAACCAAATGAACATAAAAACCTGCACGTCCTTGGAGTGTGGGGTTGAAACCGGAGCACCCGGAGAAAACCCACGCGGTCACGGGGAGAACGTGCAAACTCCGTACAGACAGCCGTACACTCCGTAGCCAGGGTCTCCGGCGCTGTGAGGCAGCAAAACCAGTATCTTGTAGTACTGAAGGACTTTGGGAGGAATTCCCAGGATCCGGAACGCTGGGGTGTGTAAAATTGTGCAGGAAGGAACTGCAGATGCTGGTTTAAACCGAAGATAGACGCAAAAAGCTGGAGTAACTCAGCGGGACAGGCAGCATCTCCGGAGAGAAGGAATGGGTGACGTTTCGGGTCGAGACCCTTCTACACACTGATGTGACTGTCTTGAACTGAAGGGTTCTTCAGACTGTGTAAAACTGCCGACCTCATTTTTCAGTTCATTTCTTTCTTTACGGAATTGATAGATTTCTGGTCCGGTTTATGGGACAGTGCACATGTTTCTGGGAGCTGAGGGTGCCCCGAGCCCAGACTGGGCGTTGGTGGAGTGGTGCTTGCGGCCTGGAGACCCAGGGTCCGAGCAGGAACAGGCGTGTCACCTATAACTGGAGGTCAACCTTGTGGGATGTCCCCAGTGTTGGAGGGACCGCAGCCTGGATCAAGAAGACCGTGATATGCTGGGACCTGGAAAACAGCTGCATGTTTCATCCAGATGTTGGTGAACACCTTAGTTTCCATGGAAGGGTCCCAATCCGATACGTCACCTGTCCATGTTCTCCAGAGTTGCTGCCTGTCCCGCTGATTTGCTCCAGCATCTTGCGACCCACCAGATGGGGTTCCTTCAGGTGCCCTGGTTTCCCCCCACATCCCAAAGACATGTAGATTCGTGGGTTAGACACAAAAACGCTGGAGCAACTCAGCGGGACAGGCAGCATCTCCGGAGAGAAGGAATGGGTGACGTTTCGGGTCGAGACCCTTCTCTGGTTGGCCCCCTGTAAATATTGCCCCTTGTGTGTGGGGATTGGATGAGAAAGTGGGATGACACAAGTTCATAAGTGATAGGAGCAGAATTAGGCCATTCGGCCCATCAAGTCTACTCCGCCATTCAATCATGATTGATCTATCTCTCCCTACTAACCCCATTCTCCTGCCTTCTCCCCATAACCCCTGATCCCCGAAATAATCAAGAATCTATCTGTCTCCTCCATAAAAATATCCAACGAGTTGGATATTGAACCGACATAGAACAATTTGTGGTGATTGCTGGTCAGTACGGATTTGGTGGGCCGAAGGGCCTGTTTCCACGCTACATCTCTAAGCTAAACTAAACTAAATTAAACAAAAGTAAACAATAGCCAGTTAATTAATAGTTTGAGAATTAATATACAGACACAAGGAACTGCAGATGATGGTTTACAAAAAATAAGACACAGAGCGGTGGAGTAACTCAGTGGGCAGGCAGCATTTCTGGGCAATATGGATAAATGTGAAGGGTCCCGAACTGAATCTTCATCCAGAAATTGCAGCGAATTGTGGACGCAGCCCAGACCATCACACACAAACCAACCTCCCTTCCATCGACTCCATCTACACCTCACGCTGCCTCGGGAAGGCCAGCAGCATCATCAAGGACCAGTCTCACTCCCTCTTCTCCCCTCTCCCATCGGGCAAGAGGTACAGAAGTGTGAAAACGAACGCACACACCTCCAGATTCAGGGGCAGTTTCTTCCCGGCTGTTATCAGGCAACTGAACCATCCTACCACCAACTAGAGAGTAGTCCTGAACTACTATCTACTTCATAGGAGACCCTTGGACTATTGGATTAAAGTTAGACGTTTTATCCAGTATAGGTACTCTGTGGATGTAATTGCTCGATTGTAATCATTTATAGACTGTCCGCTGACTGGTTAGCACTGTACCTCAGTACACGTGACACTAAACTAAACTGCACTAAACTACACTGAACTGTTCAATTAAATTAAACTAAATTAAACTAAACTAAACTAGCTGTTTCATGTATTTTGTACTTTATGACTGTTGGCAGATCAATTTCCCTCCTGGGATCAATAAATTTCTATTGTATCGTATCTATAGACAATAGGTGCAGGAGGAGGCCATTCGGCCCTTCGAGCCAGCACCGCCATTCAATGTGATCATGGCTGATCATCCCCAATCAGTACCCCGTTCCTGCTTTCTCCCCATATCCCCTGTACACTATTTTCAAGAGCCCTATCTAACTCTCTCTTGAAAGCATCCAGAGAATTGGCCTCCACCGCCTTCTGAGGCAGAGAATTCCACAGACTCACAACTCTCTGGGTGAAAACGTTTTTCCTCATCTCCGTTCTAAGTGGCCAACACCTTAATCTTAAACTGTGGCCCCTGGTTCTGGATTCCTCAAACATCGGGAACATGTTTCCTGCCTCTAGCGCGTCCAAACCCTTAACAATCTCATATGTTTCAATAAGATCCCCTCTCATCCTTCTAAACTCCAGAGTGTACAAGCCCAGCCACTCAATTCTATCAACATATGACAGTCCCGCCATCCCGGGAATTAACCTGGTGAACCTACGCTGCACTCCCTCAATAGCAGTATCATAAATGTAATTAAATTAAACTGTTAAATTAAACTGAACTAAAATAGCTAAATTAAATTTAAATTAATTGAATTGAATTAAATTACATTGAATTAAATTAACTTACCGGATGGGTGCAGCAAGTCTAGGGGAGTGGGGTGTGTTGCTGAGGAGGGTGTGGGCAGGGGGAGGTCGGGGTGGGTATTAAGGGGGAGCGGGGTGAGTGTGTAAGCGGCCACTGTGTGTACTCACCCCAGAGCAGCTGATAGTGACTCCGGCTCATGGTACCCGCTGTGGGACAGGTCGCAGTGCAGACCAGCGGGCAGACGGGCTGTCCCTCACTGTGTGTGCAGGAGCTGGGAGTCTCGGCACTCACACACGGTCTGGCCCAGCACCAACTTCATGCATAACATCCAGGGTGGAACCGCTCTTAAAGCAGCACCGTCTCTCCATCGCCACTGTCACACACATGCTCCAGTGGTGCGGCCCTCCGCTCAGTCCGCCTCGAACTACCTCACCTCCCGGATGCCAAACACTTTAACTCCCCGTCCATTCCCACACTGACCTTTCTGTCCTGGGCCTCCTCCACTGTCAGAGTGAGGCCCAGCGCACATTGGAGGAACAGCAGCACCTCATATTTCTCTTGGGCAGCTCACAGGTAATGGCAATAGACAATAGACAATAGGTGCAGGAGTAGGCCATTCGGCCCTTCGAGCCAGCACCGCCATTCAATGTGATCATGGCTGATCGTCCCCAATCAGTACCCCGTTCCTGCCTTCTCCCCATATCCCCTGACTCCACTGTTTTTAAGAGCCCTATCTAGCTCTCTCTTGAAGGAACCAGAGAACTGGCCTCCACCGCCCTCTGAGGCAGAGAATTCCACGTAAACCCTGCATTCACTCTCTCTCCATCCCTCCCCCACCCAAGTCGCACCAGGATCCCGTTTTCACCCACCAGCTACCAATGGCCTGTTTCCTTTATCATGGCTACTTTTTTGGCAGATCTTTCATTCATTTGTTCTAAATCTCTCTACATCACCGTCTAGATCTCTCGTTTCCCTCTTCCCTTGACTCTCAGTCTGAAGAAGGGTCTCGACCTGAAACGTCACCCATTCCTTCTCTCCACAGATGCTGCCTGTCCCGCTGAGTTACTCCAGCTTTTTGTGTCTATCTTCGGGTGAAACCTGCATCTGCAGTTCCTTTCCTACACTATGCATGACTTCTGCTGCTCAGGCATAAAGGTCAGTTCATGAAAACCAAAAGGAACAGGGGGAGATATTTGGCTCCTTGAATGATCATCCATGCATTGGGATGTTGCCAGGACTCGAGGGCCAGAGGATGTTGCCAGGACTCAGGGCCTGAGCTATAGGGGGAGGTTGAGCAGCCTAGGACTCTATTCCATGGAGAGCAGGAGGATGAGGGGTGATCGTATAGAGGTGTACAAAATCATGAGAGGAATAGATCGGGTAGAGTCTCTTGCCCAGAGTAGGGGAATGTAGAGCCAGAGGACATAGGTTTAAGGTGAGAGGGGTGGGGGTTGGGGGAAATTGAATAAAAACCTGAGGGGTAACTTTTACACACAAAGGGTGGTGGGTGTGTGGATCGAGCTGCCAGAAGAGGTAGTTGAGGCAGGGACTATCGCAAGGCTTAAGAAACATTTAGACAGGTACATGGATAGAACAGGTTTGGTGACAAACGTTGGCAGGTGGGACTAGTGTAGATGGGGCATGTTAGTCAGTGTGTGCAAGTTGGGCCAAAGGGCCTGTTTCCATGCTGTTTCACTCTATGACTATAAGATCGAGGCCGAGGTTTCACATCGATCTGGAACAGTACAGCATAGGTACAGGCCATTCAGCCACATGGCCTGTGCTGACCATGCTACCAAGACTAACTCTTATCTTCCTGAACTGAATCCCTATCCCTCCATTCCCTGCATATCCATGAGTCTATTAAATGCCACTCTTGCCTCGGCAGCGTGTTCCAGGCGGAAACAGGCCCTTCGGCCCACCGAGTCCGCGCCGACCAGCGATCCCCGCACACTAACACTATCCCACACACGCGGGGACAATTTACAATTTTACCGAAGCCAATTAACCTACAGACCTGCACGTCTTTGGAGCGGGAGGAAACCGGAGCACCCGGAGAAAACCCACGCAGGTCACGGGGAGAATGTTCAAACTCCATCCAGACAGCGCCCGTATTCGGGATCGAACCGGGGTCTCTGGCGCTGTGAGGCAGCAACTCTACCGCTGCGCCACCGTGCTGCCCCAAGCCATTGTTCTTATTGACCTAAACAAAAGGAAAACACTTTCTTCTTTGTTTAAAGAGTTAAAGCAAAGCAAAGAGATATTAACAATGGGTGCAAGTATTAGATTAAAGTGTAATTTGGTGGAGGCAAATCAATACAAGATTTCTTTTTAACGTAGCCACTGAATGTGCCCTTCCTAAAGCACCTTCAATGTTTTTTTTCCAATCCAAGAGTAAGTTTGTTTTTACAATATGGTATGAGATCAAATTTAGATGTACGTCATCTAACAGACATACATAACCTGCAGAAAGTCTTGCGCATTTGTTTATCACTGTGAATCAAAGCTCGTTATTGTTCACTATCAGATGGCAAATTATCTTTCACCGTCTACAGAGAAATTTGAGATCAAATTGACGTAAATTTTCATCGTTTTATTTCAAACTAGCATGGTATCTGATCTCTGAATAGTCTGAAGAAGGGTCTCGACCCGAAACGTCGCCTATCTCCTTCGCTCCTTAGATGCTGCTGCACCCGCTGAGTTTCTCCAGCCTATTGTGCAACTCCCAGTAATAAGATAGTGCTTTTCAACGTTTGAGGGGATAGTGAAAACCGCATTGTTATCTAGTGTTTGCTGATTTAACTCGCTGAGAGGGATTAGCGTAAAATACTGACCTGCTGGTTGGTCACAGATTTGTGGAGGCAGATCCTGAGAGGCAGCTTTTTGCTCCTTCTAATGGCCCCGTAGCAGAAGCGTACAGTTGGCGGGGCTGGAGACTGGAGGTAGCAAGAGCTAATTCTGCTGCCACCATCGTTTATTGAAAACATTCTTGATTTGATTTAATTTATTGTCATTGTCTTCAATGAAGAGACAGCAAAATTATTTTTCCCTTATAGTCATACAAAAAAAATTGTGAAAAATTGCATAAAAACCTCAGAAGTTTTGGAATGAAATGTTCGAACGTTTTACAACAGAAATGAACCCCAACGCAGAATTCATTATCTTTGCAACAATGGGGACCGGCTCTGAGCAGACTTCGCTCCAAGAGAGTCGGGTGAGGGGTGCAGCAAAGATACGATGTCGGTATATCCCTTCCATTTTATTTTCCTTTTATCATCTTTTTTGCTTTACTTTCTTGTCAAATTATATTTAAAAAAAAATTAATATCTCTCCTCCTTTCTCTTCTTCTTGTACTTTTCACAAACTATTGAGGTCTTTAAAATGATGAAAGGGATAGACAGAATTGACGTGGATAAGCTTTTCCCATTGAGGGTAGGGAAGATTCAAACAAGAGGGCATGACGTGAGAATTAAGGGACAGAGGTTTAGGGGTAACATGAGGGGGAACGTCTTTACTCAGAGAGTGGTGGCTGTGTGGAATGATCTTCCTGCAGAAGTGGTGGAGGCAGGATCGATTTTAACATTTAAAAATAAAGTGGATAGGTATATGGACGGGAAGGGAATGGAGGGGTATGGTCTGAGTGCAGGTAGATGGGACTAGGGGAAAATAAATGGTCGGCACGGACTGGAAGGGCCGAGAAGGCCTGTTTCCGTGCTGGAATTGTTATATGGTTATATGGTTAAACTATCACTCACTACCTCACCTAACTTTCTTTCTCTGTCTTTTTGCTTATATTACTTTTTTATTATTAAATTCAAAAACAGAAGTTGTATATGAAATGTATTATATTATTCTTAATGTACCCTATTGTATATGACTTCTAATAAGAATATTCTAGAAAAAATAAAAAATGAAATAAAAATTAAAAAAGCACCAAGCACGGAACACAGAAGTCCACAACACAACCATCCCCACAGCGGCACCAAAGTTCCTCACAGTGAGGGAAGGAACCAAAGTCCAGTCAACCTCCTGGCCGTTGTTCCCCAATGTTCACCCGTGGTCAGGGCCTCCCGTAGTCATGGCTACGAGCGCCCCCGATGTTCGGGCCCTCTCGCCGGGAAGCCCTCGTCGGGCACCTTCCACCGGAGTCAGCGGCTCCCGATGTCCACAGGCCGCGCTGGGCGGAGATTCGTGCTGGCGACCCCCGGCAAAGCGTCCCAGGACTCCGCGATGTTAAAGTCAGCGCCGCCCGCGTTGGGGGCTCCGCGATGTTGGAGCAGCGGCCCCAGGAAGGCCTTGCCCACTCCGTGATGTTTGCAGCGCCTCGCTGCTGCTGCTGAAGCTCTGGTCTGGACCCGGCAGGAAAGGCCGCACCAATCTAGCTGGTAGGCCGCGGGGGGGGGGGGGGGGGGGGGGCGAGGACGCGACTGATAATGGCCGCATCCTCGCCAGGGATCGACTGAAGGACAGTTTCCCCCTTACCCCCCACATAAAATACCCAAAAAACACCAAAAACCAAAAACACCACACATTAAACAAAACAACATTAGAAAAGACAGCCAGGCTGTGGGCGGACAACCGTCCCCATAATCTGCCATGAGTTTTTAAATCAGGTTACATTTTGACACTAAACTTTAGTTTCATTTAGTTTAGTTTAGAGCTACAGCTCAGAAACAGGCCTTACGTCCCACCGTGTCCGCAGTGACCAGCGATCCCCGAGCGCTAACACTATCCTACACACACTAGGGACAATTTACATTTACACCAAGCCGATTAACCTACAAAACTGCACGTCTTTGGAGTGTGGGAGGAAACCGAAGATCTTGGAGAAAACCCACGAGAGTTGTGCGGAGAACGTACAGATAGCACCCGCAGTCGGGATGGAACCCGGGTCTCCGGCGCTGCGTTCGCTGTAAGGCAGCAACTCTACCGCTGTACCACCGTGACCGCCCAATTTACTGTTAATAGGACAGCTTTTATTCACAGTGGTTTTGAGCTTCAATGTTGCGTAGGCCCACGAGGAAGAATATTCAATGCATCAGCGAGCCACATCTGGAAAATGCTTGTAAACATCTGGGCGAAGGAGAGATCTGCGGGGGGAATCCTGAGGGAGGGGTGGCCGTGGTGTGGTGGGGGGGGGGTCCCCGATATCCGGTGTGGCAGAACGGCGATGGGCTTGTCGCTGGTATTGGCCAGGACATCAGTCACATCCAGGTCTCGTCCCTCGCCACAGACCTCCACGTCACGTGACTCCACTGGACCTTCTAGATCTGTTGGAACAAGCAGGCCCACTGCCTGGTTTAGTTTGCACGTGTAGCGAGGTACAGTGAAAAGCTGCAGGCCACCCAACCGGATCAGATATACCCTGGGCCTACCTGATCTCCCGGTTGCCAAACCCTTCAACTCCCCCTCCCATTCCCACACTGACCTTTCTGTCCTGGGCCTCCTCCATTGTCAGAGTGAGGCCCAGTGCAAACTTGAGGAACAGCAGCACCTCATATTTCGCTTGGGCAGCTCACAACCCAACGGTATGAACACTGACTTCTCTAACTTCAAGTAATCCTTGCTTTCCCTCTCTCATTATATAATAAAAAATAATATAATATATTATAATATAAAATAAAATGATATGATATCATTTTATATTATATTATAATATATTATATTATTTATATATTATATTATATATATGGACAATAGACAATAGGTGCAGGAGGAGGCCATTTGGCCCTTCGAGCCAGCACCGCCATTCAATGTGATCATGGCTGATCATCCCCAATCAGTACCCCGTTCCTGCCTTCTCCCCATAACCATATATAGTTTGATAAAATACACCTGTTGATTTTCCTGAACACACCATCACCGGGGTGATTGGGCGCTTTGGGTCTTTCAACATCAGACACCCTCGCCCAGGAGACCCAGCCGTGGTTGCTCAGGGCATTCGCTCCTTCCCATGGACCTCCCCTCCTGATCCACAGCCATCTGGAGGCCTTCTCCGCTGCCTCTGTGGTGTTGTTGATGGATCTTCTCCTCGCCACTCCGTTGATGCCCACTGCACGCAAGGCTTTGTGGAGCGATTGCCCTGCAAAACCTCGATGGGCAAACACCTTGCCCTCCAGCCCTGCCTACGGCGGTCTATAACCAGCTCTTCGTACTTGGTCTTCTTCTTAACATGATAAGATATAATAATATAAGAAACTCTGTACAGACAGCGCCCGTGGTCGGGATTGAACCCGGGTCTGTGGCGCTGTGAGGCAGCAACTCTACCGCTGTGCCACCGTGCTGACCATGAGGAACGGTCTCCCCTCTCTGAAGCCCCAGCTCGCATGTTACATTGGGGCCAGAGGGCGATGTGGGGGGGTGGGGGGCACACAGTGTGACGCTGGCCGGTAGCAGTGGTGGCAACGGGCGGCACTCACCGAGGTTTTGGTCGCCAGCTGGCTGGTCGAGGCCGTGTCGGTGTACGTGCTCGTTCTCCAGTCGCCACACGCTCGCTTCAGGCAACTCCGGTAGCCCTCCCTCACCTACAGGGGGCAGTACAGGGGTCAGCGGGGAGGGGGCGGGGAGGGGGGGGGAGATGGAGCGGGGGTAGTGCGGGGAGGGAGGGCAGTAGGGGTAAATGGAGCTGAGGTGCGGTGGCTAGGAGCAGGGTGAGGTACAGGGGAGTGGAGCAGCAGAGGAGGGGAGTGGGTAGTTGAGGGGTTAGTGGAGCGAGTGGTGGGGTTGGAGGGGAGGGATGTGGAGGGGAAGGAGGAGGTGGGGGAGAGGGGGAGAGGGCTGGGGATGCAGGGGACATGGAAATGGAGGGGGGGTTGAGGTAAGGATGGACTGAGTGTGGGGGGGTGAGCGGGGACCTTGCACGGAGACGGAGACGGAGACGGAGACGGGTGGGACGGAGACGGAGATGGAGACGGAGACGGAGACGGGGACGGGGACGGATACGGAGACGGGGACGGAGACGGGAACGGAGACGGAGACGGATACGGAAACGGAGACGGGGACAGAGACGGAGACGGAGACGGGAACGGAGACGGAGACGGATACGGAAACGGGGACGGAGACGGAGATGGATACGGGGACGGAGACGGAGACGGAGACGGAGACGGAGACGGAGACGGAGACGGGTGGGACGGAGACGGAGACGGAGACAGAGACGGGGACGGAGACGGAGACGGAGACGGATACGGATACGGATACGGAAACGGAGACGGGGATGGAGACGGAGACGGGGACGGAGACGGATACGGAAACGGAGATGGGGACGGAGACAGAGACGGAGACGGGGACGGAGACGGAGACGGGGACGGAGACGGAGACGGAGACGGGGACGGAGACGGAGACGGGGACGGAGACGGGGACGGAGACGGGGACGGAGACGGGGACGGAGACGGGAACGGAGATGGAGACGGGGACGGAGACGGAGACGGGAACGGAGATGGAGACGGGGACGGAGACGGAGACGGGGACGGAGACGGAGACGGAGACGGGGACGGAGACGGAGACGGAGACGGGGACGGAGATGGAGACGGAGACGGGGACGGAGACGGAGATGGGGACGGAGACGGAGACGGATACGGAGACGGAGACGGGGACGGAGACGGAGACGGGGACGGAGACGGAGACGGAGACGGGGACGGAGACGGAGACGGGGACGGAGACGGGGACGGAGACGGGGACGGAGACGGGGACGGAGACGGATACGGAGACGGAGACGGGGACGGAGACGGAGACGGGAACGGAGACGGAGACGGGGACGGAGACGGAGACGGAGACAGAGACGGGAACGGAGACGGAGACGGGAACGGAGACGGAGACGGGGATGGAGACGGATACGGAGACGGAGACGGGGACGGAGACGGGGACGGAGATGGAGACAGAGACGGGAACGGAGATGGAGACGGAGACGGGGACGGAGATGGAGACGGAGACGGGAACGGAGATAGAGACGGAGACGGGGACGGAGACAGAGACGGGAACGGAGACGGAGACGGGAACGGAGACGGAGACGGAGACAGAGACGGGAACGGAGACGGAGACGGGAACGGAGACGGAGACGGAGACGGGAACGGAGACGGAGACGGAGACGGAGACGGGAACGGAGACGGAGACGGGAACGGAGACGGAGACAGAGACGGGTACGGAGACGGAGACTGAGATGGGAACGGAGACGGAGACAGAGACGGGAACGGAGATGGAGACGGAGACGGGAACGGAGACGGAGACGGAGACGGAGACGGGAACGGAGACAGAGACGGGGACGGAGACGGAGACAGAGGCGGGAACGGAGACGGAGACGGGAACGGAGACGGAGACGGGAACGGAGACGGAGACGGGAACGGAGACGGAGACGGAGACGGAGACGGAGACGGGGACGGAGACGGGGACGGAGACGGAGACAGAGACGGGAACGGAGACGGAGACGGAGACGGAGACGGGAACGGAGACGGGGACGGAGACGGAGACAGCGACGGGAACGGAGACGGAGACGGAGACAGAGACGGGAACGGAGACGGAGACGGAGACGGAGACGGGGACGGAGACGGGAACGGAGACGGAGACAGAGACGGAGACGGGAACGGAGACGGGAATGGAGATGGAGACAGAGACGGAGACGGAGACGGGGACGGAGACGGAGACGGAGACGGAGACGGAGACGGGAACGGAGACGGAGACGGAGACGGAGACGGGGACGGAGACGGGAACGGAGACGGAGACAGAGACGGAGACGGGAACGGAGACGGGAACGGAGACGGAGACAGAGACGGAGACGGAGACGGGGACGGAGACGGAGACGGAGACGGAGACGGAGACGGGAACGGAGACGGAGACGGAGACGGAGACGGGGACGGAGACGGGAACGGAGACGGAGACGGAGACGGGGACGGAGACGGGGACGGAGACGGAGACGGAGACGGAGACAGAGACAGGAACGGAGACGGAGACGGAGACGGAGACGGAGACGGAGACGGAGACGGAGACGGAGACGGAGACGGAGACGGAGACGGAGACGGAGACGGAGACGGAGACGGAGACGGAGACGGGGACGGAGACGGGGACGGAGACGGAGACGGAGACGGAGACAGAGACAGGAACGGAGACGGAGACGGAGACGGAGACGGAGACGGAGACGGAGACAGAGACGGAGACGGGGACGGAGACGGAGACGGAGACGGGAACGGGAACAGAGACGGAGACGGAGACGGAAACAGAGACGGAGACGGGGACGGAGACGGAGACGGAGACGGGAACGGGGACGGAGACAGAGACGGAGACGGAGACGGAGATGGAGACGGAGACGGAGACGGGACGGGCGGCGCGTGGGACAGACTGTACCTGTGGGTTGAAGACACACAGTATGAGGAAGATGAGCGCCCCCTGCAGACTGTGGACGATGGTGAACGTGTAGGTCAGCACGGTGGTGGAGTCCTGGAAGTGGAAGAGGCTGAGGATCCAGGAAGAGCCCAGCACCATGCCCTGAGCGATGGCCTTCAACGCCAGCATCCTGTGGGAGGGTCAGGGAGACAGGGTCAAGTGCGGCCATCGCTCCTGCACACCTTTAAGGTGCTGGGGAAAAGATAGCCTCTGGACTCTGGGTCTCTATTCTGTGGAGCGCAGGAGGATGAGGGGTGATCTTATAGAGGTGTATCAAATCATGAGGGGAATAGATCGGGTAGACACACACAGAGTCTATTGCCCAGAGTAGGTGAATCGAGGACCTGAGGACATTTAGTTGAGAAATACAGCGCAGAAACAGGCCCTTCGGCCCACCGGGTCCGTGCCGACCAGCGATCCCCCATTCACACTAGTTCCATGTTATCCCACTTTCCACTTCACTGCCGATACACTTGGGACAATTTACAGAGGACCAATTATCTAACAACTCCCCCCCCCATCTATCGTGGGGTAGACTGACTGAACGGGCCGAAATGTCGCCTATCTCCTTCGCTCCATAGATGCTGCCTCACCCGCTGCCTTCAATTAACCTACATACCTGTTTGTCTTTCGAGTGTGGGAGGAAACCGAAGATCTCGGAGAAAACCCAAGCAGGGCACGGGGAGAACGCGCAAACTCCGTACAGACAGCGCCCGTAGTCAGGATGGAACCCGGGTCACTGGCGCTGTGAGGCAGCAACTCTACCGCTGCGCCACCGTGCTGCCCTTCTGTACCTCTTGTCACTTGTTGAACTAAACAGCAAGAGAGCAGGCCCTTCGGCCCAGCTTGCCTGAGCAAGGTGGCAGATTGGGCTAGTCCCATTTGCCAGCATTTGGCCCATATCCCTCTCAACCCTTGCTATCCATGTATCCGGCCAAATGTAACTGTATCCGCCCCCATAGCTTCCTCTGGCAGCTCGTTCCAGATACGGACTAACCCTCTGTGTGAAAACCTGGCCACTGAGATCCCTCTCCGCACTCTCACCCTAAGCTTGTAGGGTCCTCGACCCTGGGAAAAAGGCTGTGAGCATTCTTGATCTTGCACACCTCAACAACCTCATCCCTCAGCCTCCTACGTTCCAAAGAAAGAACTCCTCGTCTGTCCAAACTCTCCCTGTAACGTCACCCTTCCCAATGGAACTTTGTCTTCACCTTTCACTCAGAGTGAAGGAAATTCTCCCGCAGATTTCCCGTAAACCTCTTACTCTCAACCCAGAAATCAGCCTCTTGGTGGCGCAGCGGTAGAGCTGCTGCCTCACAGCGCCACAGACCCGGGTTCCATCCCGACCACGGGCGCTGTCTGTACGGAGTTTGTACGTTCTCCCTGTTTCTCGGGGTGCTCCGGTTTCCTCCCACAGTGCAAGGATGTGCGGGTTTGTAGGTTAATTGGCTTCTGTAAATTGTGCCCAGTGGGCAGGATGAAAGGAGTATATGGGTGGTCGATGGTCGATGTGGACTTGGTGGGCTGAAGGCCTGTTTCTGTCACGAAACTAAACTAAACTAAACTGTGTCCTGGGCTTTCTCCGTCATCTGTCGGCCATTTTGGAATCCAGGTCTATTTATCCGCTTTTCTGTCCCGTCCCTTGTTTCCCAACCCACCAGACGTCAACATCCCGAGATCTGCCGTTGTCCCGCACCGGAGCTCAGCATCTCCCCGCCTCTGCACAATCACCCTACCGCCCACTTGCCTCAAGTGAGGATGAGGGGATGCACAGAGCATGGCCCGACCAGCCATGACCAGATGGCAGAGCGGTCTGGACGGGCCGAGTGGCCTGGAGTTAGGTACAGGTGGCCCTGAGATGGCGGGACTGTCATATGCTGAGAGAATGGAGCGGCTGGGCTTGTACACTCTGGAATTTAGAAGAATGAGAGGGGATCTTATAAAACATATATGATTATTAAGGGTTTGGACACGCTAGAGGCAGGAAACATGTTCCCGATGTTGGGGGAGTCCAGAAACAGGGGCCACAGTTTAAGAATAAGGAGTAAGCCATTTAGAACGGAGACGAGGAAACACTTTTTCTCACAGAGAGTGGTGAGTCTGTGGAATTCTCAGCCTCGGCGATGGAGGCAGGTTCTCTGGATGCTTTCAAGAGAGAGCTAGATAGGGCTCTTAAAAATAGCGGAGTCAGGGGATATGGGGAGAAGGCAGGAACGGGGTACTGATTGGGGATGATCAGCCGTGATCACATTGAATGGCGGTGCTGGCTCGAAGGGCCGAATGGCCTCTACTCCTGCACCTATTGTCTATTGTTGATCGTATATTGTCGCGCTGGAGCTGGAGTCCTTGGGGTATGAAACCTCGAGGTGGGGGTCCCCGGGTCGGAGTGAGTCGGGTGGAGGTAGATGGAGAACTAGGGGGGACCCAGTGTGGGAGGATGGGCGGCACTGAGCACTACTGGGGACCCGGCGTGGGGGGACCACCAAGAACTAAGACGGACCCAATGTGGGAGGGGTGGTGTCACTGAGAGCTAAGGGGGACCCAGCATGGTGACAGGACAGAGAAGGGATGAGTCCTCTCAGTAACCTTGTCGCTGGCTTTGTGCCTCGATTGTGATCGTGTGTTGTCGTTCCGCTGACTGGATACCAGGCAACAAAGATCTCTGCTCTGTGCCTCGGTAGACGTGACAATAAACTGAACAGTAAACTGGCCCTTTTGTGTACCCTGTATGCAAAAACGCAAAGAATTTCACTGCACCCAGGGACAAAGGGCAGCATCATATCATAATTCTGCTCCTATACCACTGTGCCTGTACCACTTGCCGATTTTTTCGGCGACTGACATATCAGGGTCTCCGCGAAATCTGCGGGGCGACGCGGCGAGAGTTAGATTTAGGGCTAAGGGAGTCAGGGGATACGGGGAGAAGGCAGGAACGGGGTACTCATTGTGGATGATCAGCCATGATCACATTGAATGGCGGTGCTGGCTCGAAGGGCCGAATGGTCTCCTCCTGCACCTCTGTTCTGGGTAATTCCAGCACCGCCCACCTCATGTCCTTGATCTTTGTGACCTGCGCGTTGAGCCGGGTGATCTGTTGTCTCAGCATCCCGAGCGTCACGATGAACAGAGCCGTGTTAAACTGCGGAGAGAATCAGATTGGAGAAATGAAGCGGACCTCACTGAGGGAGTGTCCCGACGGATCTGTGTAATCTTGCAGCTCCCACATCCTCCCCGACAAGCGGTGAACTCTGCTCACATCCTGCCCGCAATCAGGTCAACAAACACACTGGCCCTGCATCCTAGTTTCATAGAAACATAGAAAAATAGGTGCAGGAGGAGGCCATTCGGCCCTTCGAGCCTGCACCGCCATTCATTCTGGTCATGGCTGATCGTCCCCAATCAATAACCCGTGCCTGCCTTCTCCCCATATCCCTTGACTCCACCAGCCCCTAGAGCTCTATCCAACTCTCTCTTAAATCCATCCAGTGATTTGGCCTCCACTGCCCTCTGTGGCAGGGAATTCCACAAATTCACAACTCTCTGGGTCAAAAAGTTTTCTCTCAGCTCAGTCTTAAATGACCTCCCCTTTGTTCTAAGACTGTGGCCCCTGGGTCTGGACTCACCCAACGTTGGGAACATTTTTCATGCATCTAGCTTGTCCAGTCCTTTTATAATGTTATATGTTTCTATAAGATATCCCCTCATCCTTCTAAACTCCAGTGAATACAAGCCTAGTCTTTTCAATCTTTCCACATATGACATTCCCACCATCCCAGGGATCAATCTCGTGAACCTACGCTGCACTGCCACATGCAAGGATGGCCTTCCTCAAATCAGGAGACCAAACTGAACACAATACTCCAGGTGTGGTCTTACCAGAATCCTAACTCAAAACCTGCTACAAGCCTCTTTGTTTCCTGACACACAAAAAGCTGGAGTAACTCAGCGGGTCAGGCAGCATCTCTGGAGAGAAGGAATGGGCGACGTTTCGGGTCGAGACCCTTCCTCAGACTGATGTGGGGGTGATGGGGGCGGGAAGAAGAAAGGAAGAGGCGGAGACAGTGGGCTGTGGGAGAGCTGGGAAGGGGAGGGGAAGGAGGGAGAAAGCAGGGACTACCTGAAATTGGAGAAGTCAATGTTCATACCGCTGGGGTGTAAACTACCCAAGCGAAATATGAGGTGCTGTTCCTCCAATTTACGGTGGACCTCACTCTGGCCACGGAGGAGGCCCAGGACAGAAAGGTCGGATGGGGAATGGGAGGGGGAGTTGAAGTGCTGAGCCACCGGGAGATCAGGTTGGTGATTGCGGACCGAGCGGAGGTGACTTAGAAATCTGATGGCATATTTACCAGAATGATGGCACCAACTGGGCCAATGAAACTCCAGATAAGTCCTTTATCAGTTGACAACCAGCAGCTGAAAGAGAAAAAAGGAAGTGTTGATGTTACACAAGAAGCCTGTGGCCCTTCGGCCCTTCGAGCCTGTCCTGTCACATAACATGGGACAGTTGTACAGGACGTTGGTGACGCCACACAGAGTATTGTGTTCAATTTTGGTCACCCTGCCATCACCCTTCACATGCTGTGAAGCTGGAAAGAGTGAAGGGAAGATTTACAAGGATGTTGACAGGATTTGAGGGCCTGGAGATGGAGGGAGAGGTTGCGCAGGTTAGGATTTTATTTTTCTAGTTTAGTTTAGATGTACAGCGCGGAAACAGGCCCTTCGGCCCACCGGGTCCGTGCCGACCGGCGATCCCCGCACATTAACACTATGCCACACACACTGGGGACAATTTTTACAATTAACCTACAAACTCTTTGGAGTGTGGGAGGAAACAGAAGATTGGGGAGACAACCCGCGCAGGTCACAGGGAGAAGGTTCAAACTCCGTACAGACAGCACCCATAGTGGGGATCGAACCTAAGTCTCCAGCGTGGTGAGGCAGCAACTCTACCGCTGCGCCACCGTGACTGACCTTTGGGGTTCAGGAGACTGAAGGGTGATTATAGGGGTGTACAAAAATCATGAGGGGAAATAAAGAACCTGCGGATATAGATTCAAGTTGAAAGGGAAAGATTTAATAGGAACCTGAGCCACCATTTGTTTTCACACAGAGGGTGGTAGGTGTATGGAACGAGCTGCCAGAGGAGGTTGTTGAGGCTGTTATTAGAACAACAATTAGAATAGACTTGGACGGGTGCATTGGTAGAAAAGGTTTAGAAGGGGTGGGCCAAATGTGGGCGAATGGGACTAACTCAGATGGGAGACATCTTGGTCGTAATCCATGTTGGGCTGAAGGTCTTGATTCTGTCCCGTACAACTCTAGGACTCCAAACTACTGCCTGTTTTTTCTTCCTGAACCAAAGAGGTTTCATTGAAATAATCTCAAGTTAGGGAGTACAGGAAAGATCAGAACCACCCAGCAGTTTGCAAACATTCGTCGAATGACAACATTATCATCCTTAACAATGATGCAACGCCCCCACCCCTACCCCCCCCCCCAACCACATGGGATCAATGATGGTTCTGGCGGGCGAGATCGGGGTGCGTGGGGTGCCAGAGGCCGTGCCACTGAGAACAAGGGGGGACCCAGAGTGGGGGGGGGGGGGGGGGATTGCTGGGGGGGGGGGCAGAGGGGGACCCAGAGTGGGGGGGGAGACAAAGGGGAGCCCAAAGTGGGGGTACCGCTGTGGTGGGGACGACCGCTGTGGTGGGGACGACAGCTGTCGTGGGGGGGGACCGCTGTCGTGGGGGGGACCACTGTTGTGGGGGGGACCGCTGTTGTGGGGGGGACCGCTGTTGTGGGGGGGACCGCTGTGGTGGGGGGGACCGCTGTGGTGGGGGGGACCGCTGTTGTGGGGGGGACCGCTGTGGTAGGGGGGACCGCTGTTGTGGGGGGGACCGCTGTGGTGGGGGGGACCGCTGTTGTGGGGGGGACCGCTGTTGTGGGGGGGACCGCTGTTGTGGGGGGGACCGCTGTGGTGGGGGGGACCGCTGTGGTGGGGGGGACCGCTGTGGTGGGGGGGACCGCTGTTGTGGGGGGGACCGCTGTGGTGGGGGGGACCGCTGTGGTGGGGGGGGACCGCTGTTGTGGGGGGGACCGCTGTCGGGCGGGGGGGGAATGGGGACCTGGCGCGGAACACTTTGTCACTTTGTCGGTCCTTTATGTGGCCACTGTTTGCATCCCTTGGGTAAGACTGTGACTCGTCACGTGTGACAATGAGGCACCACTCCATCATACTTACTGCCGGCGTGACCCGTAGCCGCCGGGGTATGTTGCCGCGGACACGACCACGATAATGGCGGGCAGCCCGTAGCTGAAGGGGTACATGAAGCAGCGCAGAGCCCGGTGGGCACCCGCCGCGTTGATGCGCTGCAGGTTCCTCACCATCACGTGCAGGTGCAGGCCCTCCACGCACATCCACGCGCACGCCACCAGGAACAGGTAGTGGAGGCAGCCGGCTACTACACCACACAGGGCCTGGAACACAGGGTGACAGGGTCAGCACCGGTACCGGTACCATCCCCACCCCACACACGCACACGCACACGCCACCGCCACCACTCCACACACGCACGCACACACGCCACCACCCACACACACACGCGCACACGCACACGCCACCGCCACCACTCCACACACGCACGCACACACGCCACCACCCACACACACACACGCACACGCACACGCCACCGCCACCACCCCACACACGCACGCACACACGCCACCACCCACACACACACACGCACACGCACACGCCACCGCCACCACCCCACACACGCACGCACACACGCCACCACCCACACACACACACATGCACACGCACACGCCACCGCCACCACCCCACACACGCACGCACACACGCCACCACCCACACACACACACGCACACGCACACGCCACCGCCACCACCCCACACACGCACGCACACATGCCACCACCCACACACACACTCACGCACACCCACACACACGCACACGCCACCACCCACACACACACACACACACACACGCACACGCACACACACACGCCACCACCCACACGCACGCACGCCACCACCCACACACACACACGCAAACCCACACACACACACACACACGCACACGCCACCACCCACACACACGCACACGCACACACACACGCCACCACCCACACACACACACACACACACACGCACACGCCACCACCCACCCACACACACGCACACACACACGCACACGCATACGCCACCACCCACCCACACACACACACACATGCCACCACCCACACACACACACCCACACAGATGCAGACGCCAGCACCACACATAGTGCCTGCAACACAGGGTACGGTGAAAACCTGTACCATCCCCACCCCACCCTCCACACACACACACACGCACACGCACACGCACACGCACACACACGCACGCCACCAGCTACAGCTAGTGCAGGCAGCCCGCCGCCACCCCACACAGCTCCCTCCAGCACAGTCAATGTCAACTCCACCTCTCTCTGACCCCCCCCCCCCCTTTCACGACCACTCACTGTGCCACAGAGAGCCTGTACCAGGAATGAACGGGTTAACATATGATGAGCGTCTGACAGCCCTGGGCCTGCACTCGCTGGAGTTTAGAAGGATGAGGGGGGACCTCATTGAAACTTCCAGAATAATGAAAGGCCTGGATAGAGTGGATGTGGAGAGGATGTTTCCACTGGTGGGAGAGTCTAGCACCAGAGGTCACAGCCTTAGAATTAAAGGCCGCTCTTTTAGAAAGGAGGTGAGGAGTTGGTCGAGTTGGTAGATTCCTTTTGCGAGATGTTTATAATAAAGTAACTGGCTTTTCTTTTGTCTTTTTCTATTCTCCTCTCCAGGGTCTATCTTTTAATTCCCATTTCTATCTCTTCAAGGGTTTCCTTTCCCTCTGGCACGCTTTGGCCCTTTCACATCTCTTTGTCACTTTTCCACTTTCCAAGCTGCTATTTTTCTCTCTTTTCTAAAGCCTTAAAAAAAAGGAAAAAAAAAAAATAAGGAAGGCGGTGAGGAGGAACTTCTTTAGTCAGAGGGTGGTGAATCTGTGGAACCCATTGCAACAGACGGCGGTGGAGGCCAAGCCAGTGGCAGAGATCGACAAGTTCTTGATTAGAACGGGTGTCAAGGGTTATGGGGAGGAGGCAGGAGAATGGGGTTAGGAGGGAGAGAACAGCCATGATTGAATGGCGGAGTGGACTCGATGGGCCGAATGGCCTAATTCTACTCCTGTGATGCGAACTTGTGAACTTATATTACAGGACCTCACTCACACAACCCCACACATCCCCAGCCTACCATCACCCCATACAGTGTCTGTAAACCAGGGCCAGGTCAATGTCAGTACCACATCTGTCCCCCCCCCCCCCCCCCCCCGATGGGTGTTCACAGATGCTGCCTGACCCGCTGAGTTACTACTGTACATTGCCTTCCAACTGTACTTGAAGCAGGGAACATGTTTCCTGCCTCTGGCGTGTCCAAACCCTTAACAATCTTATATGTCTCAATAAGATCCCCTCTCATCCTTCTAAACTCCACGAGCTTCCTACTGTACTTGTAGCAGGGTTCCAGGATCTGCAGTACGCACACGGCCAGATTCAGGGACTGCTTCTTTCCAGCTGCTAGCAGGCAACTGAGCCGTCCCAGCGCCAACTAGAGAGCGGTTGCGGAGGGAGCGGTCCCTGCGGAGAGCGGAAAGCGTTGGAGATGGGAAGATGTGGCTGGTGGCGGGTTCCCGTTGGGGGTGGGGAAAATGCTGGAGCATTATGTGCTGTATGTGAGGGCTGGTAGGGTGAAAGGTGAGGACTAGGGGGAGGGTGGAGCTGCGGTGACACTAGTGAGGGCCTCATCTATGAACACCCGCTCCCTAAAGAATTCCCTGGTTTGGATAATCAGATGTGGCGTAGACAGAGGAATTGGGAGTAGGGGATAGAGTCCTTGCAGGAAACAGGGTGGAGACATAGAAACATAGAAATTAGGTGCAGGAGTAGGCCATTCGGCCCTTCGAGCCTGCACCGCCATTCAATATGATCATGGCTGATCATCCAACTCAGTATCCCGTACCTGCCTTCTCTCCATACCCTCTGATCCCCTTAGCCACAAGGGCCACATCTAACTCCCTCTTAAATATAGCCAATGAACTGGCCTCAACTACCCTCTGTGGCAGAGAGTTCCAGAGACCCACCATTCTCTCTGTGAAAAAAGTCCTTCTCATCTCGGTCCTAAAGGATTTCCCCCTTATCCTTAAGCTGTGACCCCTTGTCCTGGACCTCCCCAACATCGGGAACAATCTTCCTGCATCTAGCCGGTCCAACCCCTTAAGAATCTTGTAAGTTTCTATAAGATCCCCTCTCAATCTCCTAGATTCGAGAGAGTATTCTAGAAAGTAGGGTCTGGATAGCTGTGGGAGTCAGTACAGTAGATGTCAATCGATAGTCTATCTCCTGCAGGTAGACAAAAATGCTGGAGAAACTCAGCGGGCCAGGCAGCGTCTATGGAGCGAAGGAACAGGTGACGTCTTGGGTCGAGACCCTTCTTCAGACTGTGATGGAGACGGTGAGATCAAGAAAAGGTCGGGAGATGTCGGAGATAAGGGCGGGACCCCGATTTAAAACGTAGAGAACAGTGAAAGGCTTGGATAGAGTGGATGTGGAGAGGATGTTTCCACTAGTGGGAGAGTCTGGGACTGGAGGTCACAGCCTCAGAATTAAAGGACGTTCTTTTAGGAAGGAGGTGAGGAAGAATTTGTTTAGTCAGAGGGCGGCGAATCTGTGGAATTCTTTTGCTACAGAGGCCAAGTTAGTGGATATGTTTAAAGAGAGAGATAGACAGATTCTTGGTTAGTCTGGGTTTATGAGGAGAAGGCAGGACAATGGGATTAGGAGGAGGAGATAGATCAGCCATGATCAGTGCTGGACTTACCTATAAGCTAAATAAGCTATAGCTTAGGGCCACACACCCTCGGGGGCCTCATTTTTTGAAATATATTTTTATTTTATCATTTTTTACCCTAATTTTTTTAGAGAAGGGCCTCAAATTTCATACAGCTTAGGGCCTCAGCAGGTGAAAGTCCGGCCCTGGCCATGATTGAATAGACTCGATGGGCCGAATGGTTTAATTCTGCTGCTATCACTTATGGCATGACCGTCTGGGATGGTCCACGTGGATTTGGGGGCAAGGTGGAAACTGGTGGTGAAGTGGGCGAGTTTGGGGTGGGTGCAGGAGTCGGCAGCGATGCAGTCGTCCGCAGCCACTCACCTTGTTGGTGGTCCACTCGACCCCGAGCAGGAAGAGGAGCTCCCCCAGGAACATGGTGACGCACAGGTTGATGTGGATGGTCACGTGCAGGTTCCTGGTCTGCAGGCAGCACAGGAAGCTGGTGACGGCCAGGGCCAGGCACGCCAGCGAGGTGCTGAGCCCAACCAGGGTGATCAGCGCGAGGGTCCCGTCCTGGTCAGACCACTCCTGGCACACGGGGCACAAAGCACACGGGCCATTAGTTGCAACAAAGCCCCCTTCCCCCATCCCACGTGTACCGGGGTACGGTGAAAAGCTTCTGTTGCCTGCGTGCTATCATTACATTACATACCGTGTGGAGCAGTTAGACCACAATGTCTGTGCCCAACATAATGCCAAGAACAGCCATTACTGATTAATTTAATGTCTTCCAATAGACAATAGGTGCAGGAGTAGGCCATTCGGCCCTTCGAGCCAGCACCGCCATTCAATGCTGGCCCGAAGGGCCAAATGGCCTACTCCTGCATCTACTGTCTATTGTCTATTGATCGTGGCTGATCATCCCAAATCAGTACCCCGTTTCTGCCTTCTCCCCATATCACCTGACTCTGCTATCTTTAAGAGCCCTATCAGGCTCTCTCTTGAAAGTATCCAGAGAACCTGCCTCCACCGCTCTCTGAGGCAGAGAATTCCACAGACTCACCACTCTGCACCCCTGGTTCTGGACTCCCCCAACATTGGGAACATGTTGTCCAAACCCTTAACAATCGTAAGGGTTAAATCGTAATCAATAAGATCCCCTCTCATCCTTCTAAACTCCAGAGTGTACAAGCCCAGCTGCTCCATTCTCTCAGCATATGACAGTCCCGCCATCCCAGGAATTAACCTTGTAAACCTACGCTGCACTCCCTCAATAGCAAGAATGTCCTTCCTCAAATTAGGGGACCAAAACTGTACACAATACTCCAGGTGTGGTCTCACTAGTGCTCTGTACAACTGCAGAAGGACCTCTTTGCTCCTGTACTCAACTCCTCTTGTTATAAAGGCCAACATGCCATTGGCTTTCTTCACTGCCCGCTGTTCCTGCATGTGGGTTATTGTATATTTCTCTGTGTATTAACGGGCCAGCAATGCTGCAGCAAGACTATCTCTTGTCCACCTGACAATGATCCATATCCATTTACATTCCCTCCATATTCCACAATCCCCTCCATTCCCTCCATATCCATACCCCATGCACATTGTTCCATATCCCTCCATTTCCCATCCATATCCCATCCATATCCCTCCATATCCCTCCATATCCCTCCATATCCCTCCATATCCCTCCATATCCCTCCATATCCCACCCATATCCCATCCATATCCCATCCATATCCCATCTATATCCCCTCCATATCCCATCCATATCCCTCCATATCCCATCCATATCCCTCCATATCCCTCCATATCCCATCCATATCCCTCCATATCCCTCCATATCCCATCCATATCCCTCCATATCCCATCCATATCCCTCCATATCCCTCCATATCCCATCCATATCCCTCCATATCCCTCCATATCCCATCCATATCCCTCCATATCCCTCCATATCCCATCCATATCCCTCCATATCCCTCCATATCCCTCCATATCCCTCCATATCCCTATGCAGGGTTGGGTGGGATCCCGCGATGGTGGCTGTGACGATGAGACGGTCTCCGGTGTCGGGCGACGGTTTGCCGGTGGGGTTACCTGGCTGGTAGCGATGAGCAGAGCGAAGCTGGAGAGGTGCTGGCACCCGCAGGTGGTGTGCGTGCTGTTGGACTGAATGACTTCACACCCCTCCGCGGACCAGTGGCTCGAAGACGATGAATGGTTCCAGTACACACAAAATGGCCGCCCGTCACCCAGCAACCCCTGCACCAGACACAGACCACAGCAACATCCGTTATATAAATGTCACCCTCAGCCTCCCTGCATTTTTATAAACTCCAAGATAATCGATTCCATTATTATAATGGATGTATTCAAGAGACTCCACCATCAATAGTGTCACCTCCCTTAAACAGGTGACCATATTCCCGAATCAGAAGCCATGGATGAACAGCGAGGTCAGGCTACTGCTGAAAGCACGGGACACCGCTTTCAGGTCAGGCGATGCTCGAGCCTACAGTTCAGCCAGGGCTAACCTGAAGAGGGGCATCAAGAAGGCCAAACACTGCCATAAGCTCAGGATTGAGGAGCACTTCAACAACAACTCCGACCCCCGACGCATGTGGCAAGGCATCCAGGCCATCACGGACTACAGACCCGCCAACACCACCCCCACATCCAGCGACGCCTCCTTCCTTGAGGAGCTCAATCACTTCTATGGCCGCTTCGACAGGAACAATCTAGAGACAGCCATCAAGGCTGTGCTACCTGCCGATCACCAACCCCTCACACTCACCCCCTACGACGTATACGTGGCACTGAGTAGGACTAATGCACGTAAAGCTGCTGGCCCTGACGGCATCCCCGGGCGCGTGCTCAGGGTCTGTGCGGCGCAGCTGGCAGACGTCTGGACTGATATCTTCAACCTGTCACTTGCCCAGGCAGTCGTCCCCACGTGCCTTAAAACCACCTCCATCGTGCCAGTGCCAAAACACTCCACTGCGGCAAGCCTCAACGACTTCCGCCCAGTTGCACTTACCCCCATCATCACCAAGTGCTTCGAGAGGCTGGTCCTGGCACACCTCAAAAGCTGCCTACCCCCCACACTGGATCCCTATCAGTTTGCCTACTGCAAGAACAGGAGTACGGAGGATGCCATCTCAACGGCACTTCACTCCGCCCTCTCCCACCTCGACAACAGAGACACTTACGTAAGAATGCTGTTCATCGATTACAGCTCAGCATTCAACACCATTATACCATCAAAATTGATCGCCAAACTCGGTAACCTGTGCATCGCTCCTTCCCTCTGCAACTGGATACTGGACTTTCTAACCAACAGACCCCAGTCTGTTAGGTTAGACAAGCACACCTCTTCAACCCTCACCCTGAACACCGGCGTTCCACAGGGCTGTGTGCTGAGCCCCCTCCTCTACTCCATCTTCACCTATGACTGCACACCTGTACATGGTACTAACACCATCATTAAGTATGCAGATGATACAACGGTGATTGGCCTCATCAGCAACAACGATGAGTCGGCCTACAGGGAGGAGGTCCAGCACTTAGCAGCATGGTGCGCTGACAACAACCTGGCCCTTAACTCCAAGAAGACCAAGGAGCTCATTGTAGACTTCAGGAAGTCCAGGGGCGGCACGCACACCCCCATCCACATTAACGGTACGGAGGTGGAACGTGTTTCTAGCTTCAGGTTCCTGGGAGTCAACCTCTCCGACGACCTCTCTTGGACCCACAATACCTCAACTCTGATCAAGAAGGCTCACCAGCGTCTCTTCTTCCTGAGGAGACTGAAGAAGGTCCATCTGTCTCCTCAGATCCTGGTGAACTTCTACCGCTGCACCATCGAGAGCATCCTTACCAACTGCATCACAGTTTGGTATGGCAACTGCTCTGTCTCCGACCGGAAGGCATTGCAGAGGGTGGTGAAAACTGCCCAACGCATCACCGGTTCCTCGCTCCCCTCCATTGAGTCTGTCCAAAGCAAGCGTTATCTGTGGAGGGCGCTCAGCATCGCCAAGGACCTCTCTCACCCCAACCATGGACTGTTTACCCTCCTACCATTCGGGAGGCGCTACAGGTCTCTCCGTTGCCGAACCAGCAGGTCCAGGAACAGCTTCTTTCCGGCGGCTGTCACGCTACTCAACAACGTACCTCGGTGACTGCCAATCACCCCCCCCCCCGGACACTTATTGTTATTTATTCAAATCATTTGCTGTGTCGCTCTTCCAGGGAGATGCTAAATGCATTTCGTTGTCTCTGTACTGTACACTGACAATGACAATTAAAATTGAATCTGAATCTGAATCTGAATCTGAATCTGAATCTGAGAGAGTTAGATTTAGCTCTTAGGGCTAACGGAATCAAGGGATATGGGGAGAAAGCAGGAACGGGGCACTGATTCTGGATGATCTGCCAAAAGACAATAGACAATAGGTGCAGGAGTAGGCCATTCAGCCCTTTGTGCCAGCACTGCCATTCATGGCTGATCATCCCCAATCAGTACCCCGTTCCTGCCTTCTCCCCATATCCTGAGCCATGATCATATTGAATGGTGGTGCTGGCTCAAAGGGCCGAATGGCCAACTCCTGCACATATTTTCTATGTTTCTATAAAAAATAATATTTTACAAACCAATGCACCCTGTACCATAATACCAAATCACCAAATTATCTAATCACTGAATTTTCATAACTGTATCCCCATCCTTATTGAAGATACATTCCACCCCCCGCAGTGCCCAGCGATCCCGGATGATCCCCAGGGTAACCGTGGACAATGCACAGTCCCTCTCCAGTACCACCCGGACGCGGACGTAACCCCGGAAGGGGCAGGGAGCCGGCTCGGGCAAAGCCCTCTACCGCCCTGGCGCTGTGACTCGCGGATGGCCAGCATGGCCAGGCCCAGGTGCAACCCAACCAGGACATCTTCACCCCCCCGACCCTCCCCCCTTCACACAGGGTGGGTGTGAAGTGCTGCCAGAGGGCAAGGAGCGGCCTGTACCCACCTGGGGCTGTGCCGTGTGCCTCAGCGTGATGTTGACCCCGTCCCGTAGCTGGCGGTGGCGGCGGTTGCCGATGGCGACGGAGACGACCGAGGAGGTGAGGCGGTGGGCCCGGGGTTGACCCTCGGCGACAAACTCCCCACTCTGTAGAGAACGCAGGCCCGTGTAGGACAGGAATACCACCACTGACACACCTGGAGGGGGTGGGGGAGAGAGAGGACAGTGAGGGGGGGGACACAGGCACATCGTGACGACGGTGGGGGTGGGGAGGAGAGTCCACCCACCACCAGTTGTGTACAAAAATAGGTGACGGTCTAGGCCGGGACCCTCCTTTAGGCCGATCAGTCTGAGGAAGGGTCTCGACCCGAGTCACCACCTATCCATGTTCTCCAGAGATGCTGCCTGAGTTACTCCAGCATTTTGACGTCTTTCCTGGGAAGCTCACGATCCCGGTTCTGACGCGTCCATCAATTTGTGGAGCAGATGGAGAGGGAGTTTTTTTCAAAGAGGGTCGGGTGTCTTCAGAGACCAGAGAACTAGGAGGCTGAAGCATATAGAGTCATACACCGTGAAAACAGGCCCTTCTGCCCAACTTGCCCATGCTAACCAACGTGCCCCAAGTACACTAGTCCCACCTGCCTGCATTTGACCCATATCCTTTCGAAATCTGTCCTATCCATGTACCTATCCAAATGATTTTTAAACGCTGAGAAAGTCCCAGCCTCAACTACCTCCTCCGGCAGCTCGTTCCGTACACCCACCACAGCATTGTGCAAAACATTTGGCGCTCAGTTTCTTATTAACTCCCCCCCCCATCACCGTAAACCTATTTCTAGTCATTTGTAGTCTTTCTAAACTACCGACTAAACTACCGTGAACTAACGTAGGGGGCGGCACGGTGGCGCAGCGGTAGAGTTGCTGCCTCACAGCGCCACAGACCCGGGTTCCATCCCGACTACGGGTGCAGTTTGTACGTTCTCCCCGTGACCTGCGTGGGTTTTCTCTGAGATCTTCGGTTTCCTCCCACACTCCAAAGACGTGCAGGTTTGTAGGTTAATTGGCTTTGGTATAAATGTAAATCCGTCCATCATGTGTGTAGGGTGGTGTTAGTGTGCGGGGATCGCTGGTCGGAGACGACTCGGTGGGCCGAAGGGCCTGTTTCTGCGCTGTATCTCTGAACTAAACTACTCTAGAAAGAAGGTAGAGAAAAATGCTGGAGAAACTCAGCGGGTGCGGCAGCATCTATGGAGCGAAGGAATAGGTGACGTTTCGGGTCGAGACCCTTCTGAATGAATGAATGAATAGCCTTTATTGTCATTCAGACCTTTCGGGCCTGCAGTCATACATATATAAAAATAACAAAACCACACAATAAACACAAATTTAACATCCACCACAGTGAGTTCACCAAACACCTCCTCACTGTGGTGGAAGGCAAAAGTCTTAAGAGCCTCTGTCTTCTTCCCTCCTTATCCTCCCTCTGCGCTGAGGAGATCCAGGCCTCCGATGTTGCCGTCCACCAGGCCCGCGGCCGAGCCTCTGGAACTGGGCCGCCGCCACCGCCGGAACACCGCCACAGGGCCCGCCGCTGGAACGTCGCTGGAGCACCGCAGCCCCGAAAGCCAGGCCGCAACTGAAGCTCCGAAGCCGTGCCGCCACCGCTGGAAGCTGGAGGCCGCCAGCTCCGCCATTAGGGCCTCAGCACAGACGGAGACGGTGACAGGGGACACGACAAGAAAAGTCGCATCCCCCCGAAGGGAGAGACTAAAACCCCGTTTCTCCCACCCTCCCTGACTTCTTCAGACTGATGTGAGGGTGGGGGGGGGGGGGGGGGGGTGGGGGGAGGGGAGGAAGAAAGGAAGAGGTGGAGCCAGAGGGCTGAAGAGATGCCCCTCAGGTTCCGACTAAATCCTTCCCCTCTCACCTCAAGCCTACAGTATGTCCTCTGGTTCTCGATTCCCCTACTCTGGGCAAGAGACGTGCAATCTCATCATTTTGTACTCCTCTATAAGATCACCCCATATCTTGCTGCGCTCCAATGAATGAAGTCCTAGCCTGCTCAAACTCTCCCTGTAGCTCAGGACAATAGACAATAGGTGCAGGAGTAGGCCACTCGGCCCTTCGAGCCAGCACCGCCATTCAATGTGATCATGGCTGATCATCCCCAATCAGTACCCCGTTCCTGCCTTCTCCCCATATCCCCTGACACCGCTATTTTTAAGAGCCCTATCTAGCTCTTGAAGATCGTATCCAGAGAACCGGCCTCCACCGCCCTCTGAGGTAGAGAATTCCACAGACTCACAACTCGCTGTGAAAAAGTGTTTCCTCGTCTCCGTTCTAAATGGCTTACCCCTTATTCTTAAACTGTGTGCGGCCCCTGGTTCTGGACTCCTGCCTCTAGCGTGTCCAAACCCTTAATAATCTTATATGTTTCAATGAGATCCCCTCTCATCCTTCTAAACTCCAGAGTGTACAAGCCCAGCTGCTCCATTCTCTCAGCATATGACAGTCCCGCCATCCCGGGAATTAACCTTGTAAACCTACGCTGCACTCCCTCAATAGCAAGTATGTCCCTCCTCAAATGAGGGGACCAAAACTGCACACAATACTCCAGGTGTGGTCTCACTAGGGCTCTGTACAACTGCAGAAGGACCTCTTTGCTCCTATACTCGACTCCTCGTGTTATGAAGAGAGCCCAGGCCCCTGGAGTCCTGGCAACATCCTTGTGTTCAAGCAGTGACTGTAAGCCTCACCTGTCTGTTGCTCCTCAGTCACAGTCGACATGTAAACATCCAGCGTGTCGTTCTTTGCTCGTAGCGTTAACCTCTCGTGCGCCGAGGCCCTCCGGTTGGTCGCATCAACGACCCGCACATCGAGATCTAGGGTCCAAGTGAAACGAGCGCACTTTAGTTTAGTTTGGTTTAGTTTAGAGATACAGCGCGGAAACAGGCCCTTCGGCCCACCGAGTCCGCACCGACCCGCACACTGACACTATCCTAGACACACACACTAGGGATAATTTTCAATTTTACCGAAGCCAATTAACCTACAGACCTGCACGTCTTTGGAGTGTGGGAGGAAACTGGTGCACCCGGAGAAAACCCACGCAGGTCACGGGGCGAACGTACAAACTCCGTACAGACAGCGCCCGTGGTTGGGATAGAACCCGGGTCACTGGCGCTGTGAGGCAGCAACTCTACCGCTGCGCCACCTTCAGGTCAAGTCAAGAGAGTTTATGGTCATGTGTCCCAGATAGGACAAGGACATTCTTGCTTGCTGCAGCACAACAGGATATTGTAGGCATGAATACAGAACAGATCAGTGTGTCCATATACCATAGAATATATATACACACAGACACATAAATACACAGATAAAGTGCAATGGGCTGTTATAGGTCAGAGTTTGTTTGGAGTTGAGTTTAATAGCCTGATGGCTGTGGGGAAGGGGCTATTCCTGAACCTGGATGTACCAGATTCCAGGCTCCTGTACCTTCTACCTGATGGCAGCGGAGAGATGAGTGTGTGGCCAGGATGTTGTGGGTCCTTGATGATGCTGCCAGCCTTTTTGAGGCAGCGACTGCGATAGATCCCACTCGATGGTGGGGAGGTCAGAGCCGATGATGGACTGGGCAGTGTTTACAACTTTCTGCAGCCTTTTCCGCTCCTGGGCGCTCAAGTTGCCGAACCAGGCCACGATGCAACCGGGCCTTCCCTGACAGAAAGCCAACCTCAATCCCAAGGGATGGTGTCAGCAGAGGGTGGGGAATGTGGCAGACCATTCATGCACAGCAAGATCCCAGAAGGAGCATGGGAATGGTCATCCTGGTGCGGGGTTGTTGGTTGTGGGGCTCACAGTTGGTCTGGAATTCTGTAATGGGGCTGTCCCACTGTGCAAGCTCATTCAAGAGTTCTGAGTGTTCCCTGATTCAAACTCGGAGAAATACGGTAATCGCCGCTTGTAGGTACTCTGGGCTCTCGTGGACATTTTTCCAACATGTTGAAAAATCTTCACGAGTCTTCACGAGCTCACCGCGTTTCCCGAGTACCTGCCGTTTGCGTTACGAGCCGCTAAGAGACATCCCCGAGCTCCGACATACCCGCTACGTACATTCTATGTGCTTACCGAAAGTTTGATTTTTTTTTAAACTCGGGAGAGCTCTTGAATTAGCTCGTACAGTGGGACAGCCTCTTAACTCTGACAAGATGAGATTAAGTTATAAACATAACGGGCGGCACGGTGGCGCAGCGGTAGAGTTGCTGCCTCGCAGCGCCAGAGACCCAGGTTCCATCCTGACTGTGGGTGCTGTCTGTACGGAGTTTGTACGTTCTCCCCGTGACTACGTGGGATTTCTCCGGGATCTCCAGTTTTCTCCCACGCTCCAAAGACAGACATATAGACACATAGAAACATAGAAAATAGGTACAGGAGGAGGCCATTCGGTCCTTCGAGCCAGCACCGTCATTCATTGCGATCATGGCTGATCGTCCCCAATCAATAACCCGTGCCTGCTTTGTCCCCATATCCCTAGACTCCACTAGCCCCTAGAGCTCTATCTAACGCTTAAATCCATCCAGTGACTTGGCCTCCACTGCCCTCTGTGGCAGGGAATTCCATAAATTCACAACTCTCTGGGTGAAAACATTTTTTCTCACCTCAGTCTTAAATGGCCTCCCCTTTATTCTAAGACTGTGGCCCCTGGTTCTGGACTCGCCCAACATTGGGAACATTTTTCCTGCATCTAGCTTGTCCAGTCCTTTTATAATTTTATATGTTTCTATAAGATCCTCCCCTCATCCTTCTAAACTCCAGTGAATACAAGCCTAGTCTTTTCCATCTTTCCTCATATGACAGTCCCACCATCCCAGGGATCAATCTCGTGAACCTACGCTGCACTGTCTCAATCACAAGGATGCCCTTCCTCAAGTTAGGAGACCAAAACTGTACACAATACTCCAGATGTGGTCTCACCGGAGCCCTATACAACTGCAGAAGAACCTCTTTACTCCTGTACTGAAATCCTCTTGTTATGAAGGCCAACATTACATTAGCTTTCTTCACTGCCTGCTGTACCTGTAAGCCAACTTTCAGTGACCGGTGTACAAGGACACCCAGGTCTCGCTGTACCTCCCCCTTACCTAACCTAATCCCATTGCGATAATAATCTGCCCCCTTGTGTTTGCCGCCAAAGTGGATAACCTCACATTTATCTATATTGTGTGGGTTTGTAGGTTAATTGGCTTCTGTAAATTGTCCATGGTGTGTGGGATAGAACCAGTGTATGGGGTGATCACTCGATGGGCTGAATGGCCTGCTATCTCTAAAGCCTAAATTGTCCCCGGTGTGTGGGATAGAACCAACAGTGTGTGGTATCAAACCAAACTAAACTGATCGTCAAGTCAAAGTCACAGTCTGATGAAGGGCCTCGATCTGAAACGTCACCCATTCCTTATCTCCAGAGATGCCGCCTGTCCCGCTGAGTTGCTGCAGCATTGTGTGTCTACGATCGCCCAGCGGAGATGAGCTGCCCTCCCCTGGTGGTAAATGCTGCTGTGTGCGTGTGTAGACCCTACCCAAGTGGGCACTGGAGACGGCTTTGCGCTCTTGAGTAGGCGAGGCCAATGCCGCGAGCGTGGCGAACCTCTCCATGGCTCCCAGGAACACCGTCGCCGACTCCGCCCCCGAACCGTCGGCAACAAATTTGTTTCCAAATGATGTGACATCCTGCGGGCGACAGACAGTTATTGATCAAATGTCATAAGGGCGGCACGGTGGCGCAGCGGTAGAGTTGCTGCCTCACAGCGCCACAGATCCGGGTTCCATCCCGACTACAATAAACAATAAACAATAGATGCAGGAGTAGGCCATTCGGCCCTTCGAGCCCTTCCAGCACCGCCATTCAATGTGATCATGGCTGATCATCCTCAATCAGTACCCCGTTCCTGCCTTCTCCCCATATCCCCTGACTCCGCTATCTTTAAGAGCCCTATCTAGCTCTCTCTTGAAAGTATCCAGAGAACCGGCCTCCACCGCCCTCTGAGGCAGAGAATTCCACAGACCCACAACTCTGTGTGAAAAAGTGTTTCCTCATCTCCGTTCTAAACTGTGACCCTGGTTCTGGACTACGGGCGCTGTCTGTACGGAGTTTGTACGTTCTCCCCATGACCTGCGTGGGTTTTCTCCGAGATCTTCGGTTTCCTCCCACACTCCAAAGACGTGCAGGTTTGTAGTTTAATTGGCTTGGTAAATGTGTAAATTGTCCCTAGTGTGTGTAGGATAGTGTTAATGTGCGGGGATCGCTGGTCGGCGCGGACTCGGTAGGCGGAAGGCCCTGTTTCTGAGCTGTACCTTTCTACCTGTATCTGAATAAGGTCATATGTAATAGGAGCAGAATTTGGCCATTCGGCCCATCAAGTCTACTCTGCTATTCAATCATGGCTGATCTATCTCCCCCTTCTAACCGCATTATCCCCATAACCCCTGACACCCATACTAATCAAGAATCTATCTATCTCTGCCCTTAAAAATATCCACTGACTTGGCCTCCACAGCCGTCTGTGGGAAAGAATTCCACAGATTCACCGCCCTCTGACTGAAGAAATCCCTCCTCAGTGGGAGTTTTGGGCATGTTGGTTGGAAAGTCTTGCACAAGGTGGTCCAAAACCGCCCAACAGGCCCTTCGGCCCACCTTGCCCATCCTGACAAACATTAGTTTAGTTTAGATAGACACAAAGTGCTGGAGTAACTGATCGGGCCAGGCAACATTTCTGCAGGAACAAAATAGGTGATGTTTCAGGTCAAGACCCTGCTTGAGACTGAGCTCAGCTCACCTTATTTTAGTTATTTGTTTTTCATTCATTTGTTCTATGTCTGGAGAAGGATCTTAACCAGAAATGTCACCCATTCCTTCTCTCTAGAAATGCTGTGAAGGCCATAGAAACAGAAAATAGGTGCAGGAGGAGGCCATTCGGCCCTTCGAGCCAGCACTGCCATTCAATATGATCATGGCTGATCATCCCCAATCAGTACCCCGTTCCTGCTTTCTCCCCATATCCCTTGATTCCGTTAGCCCTAAGAGCTAAATCTAACTCTCTCTTGAAAACATCCAGTGAATCGGCCTCCACTGCCCTTTGTGGCAGAGAATTCCACAGATTCACAACTCTCTGGGTGAAAACGTTTTTCCTCATCTCAGTCCTAAATGGCCGACCCCTTATTCTTAAACTGTGTGGCCCCTTTGTTCTGGACTCCCCCAACATCGGGAACTTTTTTCCTGCATCTACCCTGTCCAATCCTCCAAGAATTTTATATGTTTTCTATAAGATCCCCACTCATCATTCGGAATTCCAGCTAATACAAGCCCAATCGACCCATTCTTTCATCATACATCAGTCCCACCATCCCGGGGATTAACCTGGTGAACCTACGCTGCACTCCCTCAATAGCAATAATGTCCTTCCTTACATTAGGAGACCAACATAATACTCCAGGTGTGGTCTTACCAGGGCCCTGTACAACTGCATTAGGACCTCCTTGCTCCTAAACTCAAATCCTCTCGCAAGGCCTTCCCCCATTCGTGTGTTTGTTGCTCTCTTGACTTCAACAATAAAGGTCTCCTTGATTCACCGTGCGTGGCTTGCTTATTCACCCGCCTTATTGGTGACCCCGACGATCCAAAGCGGCCATTTTGGATTTAAACTGTGGACGCAGCAAGCAAGAATGTCATTGTCCTATCTGGGACACATGACTATAAACTCTCTTGACTTGACTTGACTTGATCAACCTCAGCAGCCCGAGGTCGCTGACAATCCGGCCCAGCAGAATGCTGTCTCCGTGCTGTGCCCGTGGTTTGGACATCGCAGCTCCAGGTGTGGTTCCAACAGGCCGGGGCCCAGTTCCACGTTCGACGCATCACGGCCGACGACACCCGGTGCTACTATGTGGTCGGCTCGTTGGATCAGGAGACGAACGCTCGCCTTACCTCCGCGCGCCGCCGGATCAGGACAAATACGAGGGCCTGAAAGCGCTGCTCAGCCGCCGGGACCGCACAGCGAGGCTCATGCACATGGGCGGCCTCGCCGATCGCACGCCGTCACAGCTCATGAGCGAGATGCTCATGTTAGTGTGTGGGGATCGCTGGTCAGCACGGACTTGGTGGGCCGAAGAGCCTGTTTCCACGCTGTGTCGCTAAACTAAACTAAACCATACATAACTCATGTCAAACTCGTCAAACTCAAGTCCAATAGGTAGAGCAAAGGGGAAGATACAGAGTGCAGGATATAGTTCTCAGCATTGTAGCACATCAGTTCCACAGACAAAGTCCAATGTCCGCGATGGGGTAGAGGTGAATCAAAAATTGTTTCTCAGGCCCCCTTCGGTCATGGGTGTGTCCAGGGTTGGAGGAGGCCTGTGCGTGACTTTGTTTAACGTGGGGAGACTGGTGCACAGACAGTCACCTCACGGTCCGTGACAGATCTGGGTCAGGATCCAGTGGCGTGGAGTCCAAGACGACCGGAGACCCTTTTCTGCTGCAGCCTTCATCCGCCTTCCCAGCCGTTGTGACGCTCCATTAAGGTCAGCCATCGTCCTCCGCCTGTTCCACCGTTGAGGTCTTGGTTGGATTAGCTCTTAGTCAGAGACCTCCCCCTCGACCTTATCGCCATGGGTGGCCCTACCAGGAGCGTAGCTCCAGACGGCATCCCTCTCTGGATCTCAGGCCCACACAAGCTTCTCCGCCACGACAAGGTGACAATCCACGGAGAGGTGAATGGGACATTACCCTAGCTTATGGAAGGGCCGTTCAGAAGCCTGATAACAGGGGGGAAGGAGCTGTTCCAAAACTAAACTGAACTCCAGCTGAGAGCCGGCACCGAAGACCCAGGAAAGGTGGAGCAACAGTTCGGAAACTCACCTTCAAAGTGACGGAGGTTTCAGACTTTTTGCGGTATTCCCCTTTTTGTTCACACATCCTCCTCGCAAACGCAAGCGTGGAGTTGATGAGGGAGCAGAATTGATCAGCCGGTGACTTTGGGACAGAAAGAAAAAGGTTGAACAAGTTAGGTCTTTATTCTTTGGAGCGCAGAAGGTTAAGGTGGGACTTGATTGAGGTCTTTAAAATGATGAAAGGGATAGACAGAGTTGACGTGGATAAGCTTTTCCCATTGAGGGTAGGGAAGATTCAAACAAGAGGGCATGACATGAGAATTAAGGGACAGAAGTTTAGGGGTAACATGAGGGGGAACTTCTTTACTCAGAGAGTGGTGGCTGTGTGGAATGAGCTTCCAGCAGAAGTGGTGGAGGCAGGATCGATTTTAACATTTAAAAGTAAAGTGGATAGGTATATGGACGGGAAGGGAATGGAGGGGTATGGTCTGAGTGCAGGTAGATGGGACTAGGGGAAAATAAATGGTCGGCACGGACTGGAAGGGTCGAGAAGGCCTGTTTCCGTGCTGTAATTGTTATATGGTTATATGGTGTTATATGAATAGGTATCAACAAATTTCGATTTCGAACGATTCGGGCCAAATGCAGAAATATGGGACCAGCTTACATGTGGCATGGTGGTCAGTGTAGACGAGTTGTGACTATGATTCAATATCCGTGGCGGGTTTGATCGGTGGCCCTGTGTATGGATCATCAGTTTAGTTTGATGTTTACATGTTTACATGTAGCTCACGTGTACAGTGAGAAGCTTTTGTTGCGTGTGTGCTAACCAGTCAGCGGAAAGACAATACATGATTACAATCGAGCCGTTTACAGTGTACGGATACAGGATAAGGGAATAACCTTTAGTGCAAGGTAAAGCCGGCAACGTCTGATCAAGGATAGTCCCAGGATCACCAATGAGGTAGTTGGTAGTTCAGGACCGCTCTCTGGTTGTGGTAGGATGGTTCAGTTGCCTGATAACAGCCGGGAAGAAACTGTCCCTGAGTCTGGAGGTGTGTGCGTTCGTTTTCACACTCCTGTACCTCTTGCCCGATGGGAGAGGGGGGAAGAGGGAGTGGCCGGGGAAGACTGGTCCTTGATGATGCTGCTGGCCTTGCCGAGGCAGCGTGAGGTGTAGATGGAGTCCTGTGTCTGGAAGGGTAGGATCAGTAAGAATTCCAACTTCTGTAATTCTCCCTGGGTGGAAAACATGAAGTTTTTTTCTGCTCCAATTATCCCAGTGAATGCTTCCCTCTGCTCGCTCACTGACAATAGAAGGGAGGTTGGTTTGAGTGTGATGGTCTGGGCTGCGTCCACAATTCTCTGCAATTTCTTGTGGTCTTGGATGGAGCTGTTCCCAAACCGTGCCGTGATGCATCCCGATAAAATGCAGGAGAGAGTGATGGAGTGGCAGGGGAATGGCGTTGAGAGGGAAAATAGATCAACGAGGGCGGCACGGTGGCGCAGCAGTAGAGTTGCTGCCTCACAGCGCCACAGACCCGGGTTCCATCCTGACTACGGGCGCTGTCTGTACGGAGTTTGTACGTTCACCCCGTGACCTGCCTGGGTTTTCTCCGGGTGCTCCGGTTTCCTCCCACACTCCAAAGACGTGCGGGTTTGTAGGTTGATTGGCTCCTGTAAATTGTAAATTGTCCCCAGTGTGTGTAGGATAGTGTTAGTGTGCGGGGATCGCAGGTTGGTGTGGACTTGGTGGGCCGAATGGCCTGTTTCCGTGCTGTACCAATGGCGGGGAGATTTGTACACCGGGTATAATTTTACTGATCAGTTTAGTTTTAGAGATACAGCCCGGAAACAGGCCCTTCGGCCCACCTAGTCCGCACCGAACACCTAACACTATCCCACACACACTGGGGACAATTCACACTCACACCAATCCAGTTAACCTACACACCTCCACGTCTTCGTGCAGTCACAGGGAGAACGTGCAAACTCCGTACAGGCAGCGCCCGTAGTCAGGATTGAACCCGGGTCTCTGGCGCTGTGAGGCAGCAACTCTACCGCTGCACCACCGTGATATTCAGTGTAATTTCCGGCATTGAAGGTCCATGAATAAAGTACCTGCGGCAGCTGGCTGGTGAAACAGTTGTCGATGATGGATCGATTCTTCAGCAGGTCGGACAGGCAATGCACAAACGGGCCTGGACAAGTGATGGACAGCATTTCATTCAGGATATCGGAATAGCTTCAGAAACACACTTGTGGGTGAACTGGCATCTGCCACGTCTGCTCAAGACCATTCCCTCTCCCCCACTCCCTTTCCTCACTCCCTCCTTCTCTCCCCCCCTCTCCCTTTCTCTCCCTCTCTCCCTCCAATGCTGCCTCCCTCTCTCACTCTCTCTCTCTCCCTCCCTCCCTCCCTTCCTCCCTCCTATCTTCCCGCCATCCCTGACTCTCCCTCTCCCTCCCTCCCATCCCCTCTCTCTCTCTCTCTCTCTTTCTCTCACTCTATCCCTCTCTCCCACCATCTCTCTCTCTCTCTCCCTTCCTCGCTCCCTCTCTCTCTCCCTCCCTCTCTCTCTCGCTCTCTCTCCCTCTCATGCTCCCTCTCTCTCTCCTCTCTCTCTCCCTCTCTCTCCCTCCCTCTCTCCTTCCCTCTCTCCCTCTCTCCCACCCTACCTACTTACCTCCCAGTCTCTGGAACGTTCTAATTAGTTTAGAGATACAGAGCGGAAACAGGCCCTTCGGCCCACTGACTCCGTGCTGGACCATCGATCACCCGTTCACACTAGTTCCACGTTATCCCACTTTCTCATCCACTCCCTACACACCAGGGACAATCTACAGAGGACAATTGACCTACAAACCCGCACATCTTCAGGAAGCATGGGAAACCGGAGCACCCGGAAGAAACCCACGCGGTCACAGGGAGAACGTGCAAACACCACGCAGACAGACAGCACCCGAGGTCGGGATCAAACTCAGATCTCCAGTGCTGTGAGGTAGTGGCTCTACCAGCTGCGCCACCGTGTCATCTTCTTCAATGAAGACATACATGGAGTAGCTCTTTCCCTCTCTCCAGAGATGCTGCCTGTCCCGCTGAGTTACTCCAGCAATCTGTGTCTATAGAGTCACCGTCATAGAGTGGAAACAGGCCCTTCGGCCCAACTTGTCCACACTGGCCAACATGTCCCAGCTACACTAGTCCCACCTGCCCATGTTTGACCCATATCCCTCCAAACTCGTCCTATCCATGTACCTGTCTAACTGTTTCTTAAACGTTGGGATGGTCCCAGCCTCAACTAATTCCTCTGGCAGCTCGTTCCATACACCCACCACCCTCTGTGTGTGGAAAAGTTACCCCTCAGATTCCTATTAAATCTTTCCCCCTTCACCTTAAACCTATGTCCTTTTGTCCTTGATTCCCCTACTCTGGGCAAGAGACTCTGTGAATCTACCCGATCTATTCCTCTCATGATTTTATACACGTCTACAAGATCACCCCTCATCCTATAGGAGCAGCACCTCATATTCCGCTTGGGCAGTCTGCACCCTAGTGGCATAAACAGTGACTTCGCCAATTTCCGGTAGCCCTTGCTGTCTCCTCCCCTTCTCAGCTCTCCCTCAGTCCTCGGGCTCTTCCTTTCTCCTTTCTTCTCACCGCCCCCCACCCCCCGCCCCACCACCACCCTACATCAGTCTGCAGAAGGGTTTCGTCCTGAAATGTCGCCTATTTCCTTCGCTCCATAGATGCTGTTGCACCCGCTGAGTTTCTCCAGACCCAGAGTCCAGAGTCTATCTTCGGTGTAAACCAGCATCTGCAGTTATTCACCCCGCACAGGTCCTTACTGAGAGTTGTCCGTAGATGGCTCGTCACGGGCGGTGTGGTGTGAGAACATAGGAAGCTCCCTTCAACATTGGTGCACACGCCATGGGGACCACAGGGCTGTTGTAAACACTCGTTGACATCTGCAGGGGGTGGGAGATACCATCATAGAACGTAGAACAGTACAGACACAAAAAGCTGGTGGAGGACAGGTCTGGAGGGTTATGGACCAAGCGCAGCAAGTGGGACGACATTGTTGGCCGGGGTGGTCAAGTTGGGCCGAAGGGCCTGTTTCTACACTGTATTAATCTATCACGCTGGAGCAACTCAGCGGGACAGGCAGCATCTCTGGGGAGAAGGAATGGGCGACGTTTCGGGTCGACACCCTTCTTCAGACTGAGAGTCAGGGGACCCGAAACGTCACCCATTCCTTCTCTCCAGAGATGCTGCCTGTCCCGCTGAGTTACTCCAGCGTTTTGCGTCTCTCTTTGATTCTAACCAGCATCTGCAGTTCTTTCCTACCGGTAGAACAGTACAGCACAGGAACAGGCCCTTCGGCCCACAATGTCCGTGCTGAACACAATGCCAGATTAAACTGATCTTCTGTTCCTGCATGTAATCCAGATCCCTCTATGCCCTACATACCCCAGTGTCTATCTAAAAGTCTCTTAAACGCCACGATCATATCCGCCTCCACCACCACCCCTGGCAGCGTGTTCCGGGCACCCACCACCCTCTGTGTGAATAACCTCTCCTGCAAATCTCTTTTAAACTCTCCCTCTCTCACCTTGAAGCCATGCCCTTTTAGGGAGTTAAGCCACAGGACCCCTCTGCACATCAATGGTGCTCGGGGCCTTGTCATTAAGTTGATAAGTTGATAAGATCCTAAGTGATAGGAGCAGAATTAGGCCATTCGGCCCATCAAGTCTACTCCGCCACCCAATCGTGGCTGATCTATCAGGCGAGGCAGCATCTCTGGAGAGAAGGAACAGGTGATGTTTTTCGGGTCGAGACCCTTCTTCAGACTGATGAAGGTTGTCGACCCGAAACTCTGCCTAATCCTTCGCTCCATTGATGCTGCCTCACCCGCTGAGTTTCTCCAGCATTTTTTGTCTACCTTTGATTGTTCCAGCATCTGCAGTTCTTTCTTAAACATGGCTGATCTATCTATCTTTTACTCTCAACCCCATTCTCCTGCCTTTCTCCCCATAGTCCCCGACACCCTTGATTAGTCCCTCCATAGCCGCTGTCCCGAGGGCCCAGGAGAGGAGGTTCAGCCTACAGAGGCTGACTTAGGTCCACAGGCCCAGGTGAGGAGTTTGGGCCTACAGAGACTGTTTCAGGGCCACAAGCCATGGAGAGATGGCTGGGCCTATAAGGCCTACCTCCGGCCCACAGGCTCTGGAGAGGAGGTTGGGCCTACAGAAGCTGACTTAGGTCCACAGGCCCAGGTGAGGAGGTTGGGCCTACAGAGGCTGACTTAGGTCCACAGGCCCAGGTGAGGAGGTTGGGCCTACAGAGACTGTTTCAGGGCCACAAGCCATGGAGAGATGGCTGGGCCTACAGGGCCTACCTCCGGCCCACAGGCCCAGGTGAGGAGGTTGGGCCTACAGAGGCTGACTTAGCTCCACAGGCCCAGGTGAGGAGGTTGGGCCTACAGAGGCTGACTTAGGTCCATAGGCCCAGGTGAGGAGGTTGGGCCTACAGAGGCTGACTTAGCTCCACAGGCCCAGGTGAGGAGTGAAGCCAGGTCCAGCCGGTCTCCTTACCTTGGCAGCCAGCGCCGTAACCAGTAAAGTTGGTCTCGCCGGACAGCCGGGCAAAGCCAGGGTGGCAGAGGCAGAAGAACCTTCCCACGGTGTTGTGGCAGCTGGCGTGGGGACCACAGATGGTTTTAATGGCGTAACATTCATCGTAATCTGCAACGGGACAGTGGAGACCAACTCACAACAGATCTGATAATGCTAGACATAAATACAAGATGATCTGCGGCACGACCTACCTACCTTGACCTACGCGATCTCCCAGTTGCCAAACCCTTCAACTCCCCTCCCATTCCCACACTGACCTTCCTGTCCTGGGCCTCCTCCATTGTCAGAGTGAGGCCCAGCGCAAATTGGGGGAACAGCAGCACCTCATACTTTGCTTGGGCAGCTCACACCCCAGCAGTATGATTCCTTCTCTCCGGAGATGCTGCCTGTCCCACTGAGTTACTCCGGCTATTTGTGTCTATTTTCCAGTTAAACCAGCACCTGCAGTTCCTTCCTACACAGTATGAATATTGATTTCTCTAACTTCAAGTAACCCTTGGATCTTCTCTCTCTATGTCTCTCCCTCTTCCCAGTTCTCCGACTAGTCTGGCTGTCCCTCTGATTAGATGTGATCTCTGTATGTTTCGTTGTCACCTCAACCGAGCTAACAATGATCTCTTCTCCATTTTCCTTGATCCTCATCCTCTTTGATGTCTCAATTACACATCCTGCACTTCCTTATCTCTGTGTCTCCCCCTCCCCTGTCTCTCAGTCTGACGACAGTTAATTCCCGGGATAGCGGGACTGTCATATGCTGAGAGAATGGAGCGGCTGGGCTTGTACGCTCTGGAGTTTAGAAGGATGAGAGGGGATCTTATTGAAACATGTAAGATTATTAAGGCCTTGGACACGCTAGAGGCAGGAAACATGTTCTCGAAGTTGGGGGAGTCCAGAACCAGGGGCCACAGTTGCCGAATAAGGGGTAAGCCATTTAGAACGGAGACGAGGAAACACTTTTTCTCACAGAGACAGTTGTGAGTCTGTGAAATTCTCTGCCTCAGAGGGCGGTGGAGGCCGGTTCTCTGGATGCTTTCAAGAGAGAGCTAGATAGGGCTCTTAAAAATAACAGAGTCAGGGGATATGGGGAGAAGGCAGGAACGGGGTACTGATTGTGGATGATCAGCCATAATCACATTGAATGGCGGTGCTGGCTTGAAGGGCTGAATGGCCTACTCCTGCACCTATTGTCTATAGCCTATTGACAGGTCTCGACCTGATGCGCTGCAATGCTGAGAACTGTATTCTACACTCTGTATCTTCTCCTTTGTTGACAGCGTGTACTCCTAGAGGTACAGCGTGGGAACAGGCCACCAAGCCCGTGCGGCCAACAATCACCCGTACACTAGTTCTAACCTACACGCTAGGGATAAGTTACAGATGCCAATTAAGCTACAAGCCTGCATGAGTGTACAAAACACAGCCCAAGCGGCGGGTTAGCTGAGGAGTTTTGGCCCGGGCTGCGTGACGTTGTGCGCAAAGTCCAGCACCCCGTCGAAATCATGAACGATGATCGGCCGCGAGAAGGAGGGGTGGTGGTGTTGGCGATAAGCGAAGGTTCAAAGGTCGGACAGCTGGCCGGGTTGCCGACCGACGGGGCCACGGGCGAGGCGCTGCTGCTGCTGCACTCCATGGGCTGCACTACGTCGGGACGGGTGAGGCGGGGCCGGACGCGGCGCTCTGACCCGACAGTCCCCTCCACCCAAGTGGTAGCAGTCAAATACAGGACAGGACCGGTCCCGTATGGGACAAACCAACGTAGCCCAATATACGGGATGTCCCGGCTAATACGGGACAGTTGGCAACCCTAGTTGTAATGAGGGCGGGGGTGGGGAGACAGATCAGGAGGGTGGGGGTGGGGAGACAGATCAGGAGGGTGGGGGCGGGGAGACAGATCAGGAGGGTGGGGGTGGAGGGGGACAGGCCCCGGGGGTGGGGATACCTTTGCACGTGGAGTCTGCAGAACTGGCGAACTTCTTGTCTCCGGACTCGGAGTAAAATCCCGGCGGGCAGGTGCAGAAGACGGTTCCAGTGGGCGGGTGACACACCGCGTGGGGCCCACATAACGCACAGCTGCCCGCCTCTGTAACGGAGGGAAGAGCCATCAGTACGCGACAGGGAGAAGCGTAGGGTGATCGGCACGTCCCCAACAACTCTCCCCAACTTCTACAGATGCGCCGGAGAAAGCATTTTATCAGGAGGCATCACAGCACGGTTTGGGAACAGCTCTATCCAAGACCGTAAAAAATTGCAGAGAATTGTGGACGCAGCCCAGACCATCACACAAACCAACCTCCCTTCCATCGACTCCATCTACACCTCACGCTGCCTCGGCAAGGCCGGCAGCATCATCAAGGACCAGTCTCACCCCGGCCACTCCCTCTTCTCCCCTCTCCCATCGGGCAAAAGGTACAGAAGTGTGAAAACGCACACCTCCAGATTCAGTGTTTAAGGAAGAACTGCAGATGCTGGAAAAATCGAAGGTAGACAAAAATGCTGGAGAAACTCAGCGGGTGTGGCAGCATCTATGGAGAGAAGGAAATAGGTGATTCCATAGATGCTGCCTCACCCGCTTAGTTTCTCCAGCATTTTTGCCACCTCCAGATTCAGGGACAGTTTCTTCCCGGCTTTTATCAGCCAACTGAACCATCCTACCACCAACTGGAGAGCGGTGCTCAACTACTATCAGACTATCTTTGATCGGACCGCTGACTTACTCCAGTAGTTTGTGTCTACCTTTGATTTAAACCAGCATCTTCAGTTCTTTCCGACACATACACACATTCACACACACTCACACACACACTCACACACACACACATACACTCTCACACACACACTCACACTCTCACACCCTCACACGCTCATACTCACACACACACGGACAGTCACGCACACTCTCTCTCACACGCACACACGCTCACACACATACACACAGTCACACACACACTCTCTCTCACACACGCACACACACACACGCACACGCACACTCACACTCACCTCTTTACTCTTATACTCAAATCCTCAGTTTGAAGAAGGGTCTTAACCTTAAATGCCACCCAATCCTTCTCTCCAGAGACGCTGCCTGTCCTGCTGAGTTACTGCAGCTTTTTGGGTGAAACAGCGATCAAAAGCCTGGCTGGACATTGGAGTGATTTATTGTGACACTTGTCTCAACATGGCCACTTATCCCGACCTACTGTTACACCTCACGCTGCCTCAGCAAGGCCAGCAGCATCATCAAGGACCAGTCTCACCCCGGCCACTCCCTCTTCTCCCCGCTCCCATTGGGCAAGAGGTACAGAAGTGTGAAAACGAACGCACGCCTCCAGATTCAGGGACAGTTTCTTCCCAGCTGTTATCAGGCAACTGAACCATCCTACCACAACCAGACAGCGGTCCTGAACTACTATCTACCTCATTGGTGACGCTGGGACTATCTTTGATCGGACTTTGCTGGCTTTACCTTGCACTAAAGGTTATTCCCTTATCCTGTATCTATACACTGTGGATGGCTCAATTGTAATCATGTATTGTCTTTCCGCTGACTGGTTAGCACACAACTAAAGCTTTTCACTGTACCTCGGTACACGTGACAATAATCTAAACTCAATTATTTTAGTGTAGTTTAGTTTAGAGATACAGCCCAGAAACAGGCCCTTCGGCCCATCGAGTCCGCACCGACCTGCGATCCCAGCACACTAACACTATCCTACACACACTAGGGACAATTTACATTTGTGGCAAGCCAATTAACCTACAAACCTGAGTGTCTCAGAGAAAACCCACGCAGGTCACGGGGAGAACGTATAAACTCCGTATAGACATCACCCGTTGTCAGGAAGGAACCTCTGCCATTACGGTGGCAGCAGCTCTACCCGCCGCGCCACCGTAATGCGGGTCTACAAATCACGGCGGAGAAAGTGTGAACTCACCGGCAGAGTTGGGCGGATGTGCGGACGATTTCTGGCACCTCACGCTGCACAAGTACACGCCTGGCACAGAGCAACAGGAGACATGTTAATCACTGCAGGTAGAACCCACCCACTGAGCAGCCGGCATCGAGCAGCGATCGCTCGTTCACGCTAGTTCTATGTTATCCCGCTTTCTCATCCACTCTCTAGGGGGCAATTTACAGAGGGTCAGCTAACCTACAAACCCGCACGTCTTTCGGGATGTGGGAGGAAGCCGGAGCACCCGGAGAAAACCCACGTGGTCACGGGGAGGACGTGCAAACTCCGTACAGACAGCGCCCGTAGTCGGGATTGAACCCGGGTCTCTGGCGCTGTGAGGCAGCAACTCTACCGCTGCGCCACCGTGCCGCCCCCCAGGACCGGTCTTGAGATACGAGCAGGAGAGCTGGGCAGTTGGGACGCACAATATCACAGGGTCCTCTCTCTGGTCTGCAGCGTCTCTGTAATACTTCTCTCCCCAAACAGCACAATCCTCAATGGTACACAGCAAACAATGGCTAGCCCGGTTTAGAAGGATTTGGCCCAAACCCCCAGCAGGCGGGACTTGTGCAAATGGGGCATGTTGGCCGGAATGGGCAAGTAGGGCCGAACAGCCTGTTTCCGTGCTGTACGACATTCAAAATAAACAGGTTGGGGAAGGGAAATCGACTATTGAGAGAATTTTAACTGTGTCCCCATCACGGACAGTAAAACACAGAGTTGTGAGTCTGTGGAATTCTCTGCCACAGAGGGCGGTGGAGGCCGGTTCTCTGGATGCTTTCAAGAGAGAGCTAGATAGGGCTCTTAAAGATAGCGGTGTCAGGGGATATGGGGAGAAGGCAGGAACGGGGTACTGATTGGGGATGATCAGCCGTGATCACATTGAATGGCGGTGCTGGCTGGAAGGGCCGAATGGCCTACTCCTGCACCTATTGTCTGTTGTGTAGAACATGAATGGCAGAATGTGGACTTACCCAGGAAAGCCAAGTAACTGCTCAGCATCTCTCTGTCTGTCTCTGTCTCTCTCTCTCTCTCTCTCGTTTCTTCACCACCAGTGAGGCAATCACTCACCCAGTGCTGCTGACCTCTGCGGATTTTAAAAAAGAATCACATCAGTATTTTCACGACGTTATTGTCCTGGGTCGAAAAAAGACATTTGCGTGCAACGTCACATGTCCGAGTTCTCCACAGATGCTGCCTTGTCCCGTCCAGTTGCTCCAGCTTTTTGTGTCTATCTTTGGTTTAGACCAGCAGCTGCAGTTCCTTCCTGACATCACCTATTCCTTTCCTCCAGAGCTGCTGCCTGACCCGCTGAGTTACTCCAGTGCTGCCTGACCCGCTGAGTTACTCCAGTGCTGCCTGTGTCTCCCTTCGATAGAAACCGGCCTCTGTAGTTGCTCTGTAGTTGCACTGTCATCGCCTCTAGTGTCTCCTCCCGGTTCTGTCCACTGTGTGTTTAAGAGGGAACTGCAGATGCTGGAAAATCGAAGGTGAACAAAAGTGCTGGAGAAACTCAGCGGGTGTGGCAGCGTCCCGAAACGTTGCCTATTTCCTTCGCTCCATAGATGCTGCTGCACCCGCTGAGTTTCTTATGACCCACTGACATTGCTTATGTCGAGTGCCCCAGTCTGAAGAAGGGTCCCGACCCAAAACGTCTCCCATTCTGTCCCTCTCTTCCTGAGGTGATCAATTGCCGACCCGGGTTACTCCTGGTCTTTCCTTGCTTCCAGTCCCACCCCACCCCACCTCCCCCCTCACCCCTCCAACCCAGCAGCCAGTCTGAAGAAGTCTCCCGACCCCATCCACGTCCTCCTGAGCCGCTGAGCTACTCCAGAGTTCTGTTGTCACTCCCAGGAGATACGTACCCTTGAATCCCGGCGTGGCGACCGGAGACTGGAGATATCGGGAGTAAACGTCGAGCGGGATTGTCCACATCTGCACCAGAGGCGTCGTTACTGCATCGACGGTTGCAGACGCCTCAATCACTGACCTGAATACGGAAATAACACGGAGATTGTGGTCGGGCAGGAGGGTGTGACACCTTGCAGAAAAATATGTGGTTTGCAGAAGTCTTCAGTTCGCACTCGACACTGGGTAAAAGGTCAGGAAGGTCTACTCGATCTACGAAATATTCAGATATCAAAAGTGCAAAGGGACTAGATTCAAGATTCAAGATTCAAGAGAGTTTATTGTCATGAGTCCCAGATAGGACAATGACATCTTGCTTTGCTTCAGCACAACAGAATATAGACGGCATGACTACAGAACAGATCAGTGTGTCCATATACCATTGTATAAATATACACACACACATGAATAAATAAACTGATAAAGTGCAAATAAACACATAATGGGCTATTAATGTTCAGAGTTTAGTTTGAGTTGAGTTTAATAGCCTGATGGCTGTGGGGAAGTAGCTATTCCTGAACCTGGACGTTGCAGTCTTCAGGTCCCTGTACCTTCCACCTGAAGATAGCGGGGAGATGAGTGAGTGGCCCGGATGGGAACGCAGGTGCAAGATTCCCATAAAGTTATTCCTAGGAAGCGGCACAGTGGCGCAGCGATAGAGTTGCTGCATTACAGCGCCGGAGACCCGGCTTCCATCCCGACTACAGGTGCTGTCTGTACGGAGTTTGTCCGTTCTACCCGTGACTGCGTGGGTTTTCTCCTGGTGCTCTGGTTTACGCCCACTCCAAAGACATGCAGCTTTGTAGTTTAATTGGCTTGTGTAAAAATCCACCCTAGAGTGTAGGATAGCGTTAGTGAGCGGGGATCGCTGGTCGGCGCCGAAGGGCCTGTTTCCATGCTGTACCTCTAAACTAAACTAAACTGAACTGAACTAAACTAAACAAAACTAAAAAAACAGGAATGTAATGTCTGAAGAAGGGTCTCGACCGTAAACATCGCCTCTTGCTTCTCTCCAGAGATACTGCCTGACCCGCTGAGTTACTCCAGCTATTGTGCCTGTCTTTGGTTTAAACCAGCATCTGCAGTTCCTCCCTACACCTGTAATGTTGAGGCTCTCTAAGGTGCTGTCCAGTCCACATTTGGAGCATTGAGAGCAGTTTTGGGCCACGTATCTGAGGAAGGATGTGCTGGGCCTGTACTCGCTGGAGTTTAGAAGAATGAGGGGGGACCTCATTGAAACGTACAGAATAGTGAAAGGTGTGGAGTGGATGTGGAGAGGATGTTTCCACTAGTGGGAGAGTCGAGGACTAGAGGTCACAGCTTCAGAATTAAATGACATACCTTTAGCAAGGAGATGAGGAGGAATTTCTTTAGCCAGAGGGTGGTGAATCTGTGGAATTCATTGCCACTGATGGCTGTGGAGGCCAAGTCAATGGATATTTTTAAAGCAGAGATAGATAGATTCTTGATTAGTGCGGGTGTCAGGGGTTATGGTGAGAAGGCAGGAGAATGGGGTTAGGAGGGAGAGATAGATCAGCCGTGATTGAATGGCGATATATCAGAAGATCTTTCCTGGACCCAGCACACCGATGCAATTATAAAGAAGGCACATCAACGACTCCACTTCCTGAGAAGATTACGGAGATGCGGCATGTCGAAGAGGATTCTCTTGACCTTCTACAGGTGCACGGCAGAGAGCATGCTGACCGGCTGCCTGGTTCGGCAACCTGAACGGCCGGGAGCGGAAAAGACTACAAGAAGTTGTGACCACTGCCCAGTCCATCACCGGCTCTGACCTCCCCACCGTCGAAGGGATCGATCTGAAAAAGGCAGGCAACATCATCAAAGACCCGCACCATCCTGGCCACACACGCATCTCGCCATTACCATCGGGAAGAAGGTACAGGAGCCTGAAGACTGCAACGTCCAGGTTCAGGAATAGCTACTTCCCCGCAGCCATCAGGCTATTAAACTCAACAAATAAGCTCTGAGCTCTGAATGGCAAAATGACTATATTATTATTTGTTATTTGCACTATATTTGTTATTTATTGAACTTTTTCTTTTCCCCGTTATATACTATGTTTACATAGTCACATATTCTGTTGTGCTGCAGCAAGTAAGAATTTCATTCACCCGTCCGGGACATATGACCATAAAACGCTCTTGACTCTTGAAGTAGACTTGATGGGCCGAATGGCCTAATTCTGCTTCCAGAACTTGAGTTGCTTGCTCCCTGGGTAATTTCCACAATCCCGACACCACTGAAGACGAGACCGTGTGCACCAAGCGCTTCAGAAATCTGCAACTTCACCCCCGGTTCTGGGTTTGGCGGGCGGGTGCGGGCATGCGTGCGGGGTGAACCTTCGTAATGTCTGTCAGCAACGTGGGAAGGCGGCCTCCCCAAATCAGCGGCTTCAAGCACCAGCACCTCCCCCCCCCCCCCCCCCCCTTGAGGCAACGTCTGTTGGGAACTCTTCCCCCCCCCCCCACCCCCCCCTCCTGCCCACATCCTCTTCCTGTTTGTAGAACAGCTGCAACCGACCGCAACGAGCAGTCACGTTCCAGAAAATCTAATCAGCCTCTCAGCGCCACAGACCCAGGGGTCTGTCTGTCTGTCTGTCTGTCTGTCTGTCTGTCTGTCTGTCTGTCTGTCTGTCTGTCTGTCTGTCTGTCTGTCTGCCTGTCTGTGTGTGCATGTGTGTATGAAGTTTGCACGTTGTCCCTGTGTGACCGCGTGGGTTTTCTCCGGGTGCTCCGGTTTCCCTCCCACATCCCTAAGGCGTGCGGGTTCGTAAATATTCTCGGCAATCACTGGCGATATTTGCCAACATGAGCAAAGAGGCAAAAGTGCTTCATTGTCAAATGTACCGGAAACGCAACCATGGAATTCTTACTTGCAGCAGCACAAGAGCTTGTGAACACAGTATTTATTGATAGGACCTCGTGGGTTTCCTCCGGGTGATCTGGTTTCTTTCATTTTTTTACACAGCTCTTCGGCCCACCTAACTTTCAACGATCACCCATTTCTTGTCACGTTCCAAAGACGTGCGGGTTTGTAGGTTAATTGTCCCTCTGTGAATTATCCCTTGTGTTTAGGGAGTAGATGCAAAAATGGGATAACATAGAACTAGTGTCAACAGGTGATCGATGGTCACCAGCGATCACCCCGTACACTAACACTATCCTACGCACACTAGGGACAATTTACAATCCTTACCGCAGGCAATTAACCTACAAACATGCATGTCTTTGGAGGGAGGGACGAAACCGGTGCACCCGGAGAAAACCCACGCAGGCCACGGGGAGAACGTACAAACTCCGCACAGACAGCACCCGTAGTCAGGATGGAACCCGGGTCTCTGGCGCTGTGAGGCAGCAACTCTACCGCAGCGCCACTTTGCCCCCTTTATTAATATTTTGGTCATCGGTCGTTGTGTTATGAATCCCGTGCATTATACGACCTTCAGTCTGTCTTTGAGCATGTTGGCCTTTCCTATCTATTGACCCTTTGTTTTCGAGTCATCTCCAAGATTCTCTTCCGTGTTGGAATGTTTCTGTTGCCCTTGTTATGAAGCGTTCCTTTCATCCTGTACACTGCATCTGAGTGGAGTGATCCATCCTTCCACCTCATTCAGCCGGTCACTTTATCCAACTCTGCTCCCCGCTCCCGCATACCCACTCTTTAGTTTTAGCTTCAAAGATATGGCACGGAAACAGGCCCTTCGGCCCACCGAGTCCACGCTGACCATCGATCAACCATTCACACTAGTTATCTGTTATTAATGCCCATGTCCCACTTAGGCGATTATTTGGGCGACTACAGGCGACTAGGCTGTTGCCACATGGTCGCCAGGATGTCGCCTGTATGGTCGTGAGTCGTCTCCTCAGTCGCCCAAAGAATCGTAACGTTTTTCTGGATTTTGAAATGTTCAAAAGTTTTCGGCGACAGTTGGTTTGTCGTAGGTTGTCGCCGGTGCTGTCTTCGGCGATACCCATTGGCGACCACCCACGTCAACCAACGTCAATTGTCTTCAGTTGTCGCCGACAGGGCTGTAGCTTGCCGCGGGTGGACGTAGGCTGTCGTAGGTGGACGTCCTAACGGGTCGCCGGTTGTCGGTAGCTTGCCGTAGCCTCACGTAGACTAGGAGGTAGGTTGTCGTAGATATTGTAGTGGGGGGGGCGGGGAGTCCAGTCATCGGTTTTTCGGCGACCTGCTAAAAAATCACCTAAGTGTGACAGGCTCATAACGTTCACGTCCACATCCCACGCACTAGGTGGAATTTATAGGGACCAAGTTGGGATGTGGGAGGAAACCGGAGCATGCACATGGTCACAGCGAGGACATACAAACTCCACCCACAGACTGCATCCGAGGCTCGGATCGAACCCAGGTCTCCGGTGCTGACTGCGATCGTTCAGTTGCCTGATCACAGCTGGGAAGAAACTGTCCCTGAATCCGGTATTCAGGGTGAGGTTGTAGTGACTTGTATTGTTTTCTCTGGAATGCCACAGATCAAACGAAAGACCTGATAGAAGTATATACAATTATGAGAGGCATAGACAGGGTAGACAGTCAGAACCTTTTATCTTAGGATGGAACCATCAGACACTGGTGGGCACAGCTTTAAAGCAGAGTTTAAAGGAGATGTGCGGGGCAAGTGTATTTTACACAGAGGGTGTTGGGTGCCTGGAACGCGCTGCCAGGGGTGGTGGTGGTGGCAGATACGATAGCGCCGTTTAAGAGGCTTTTGGATAGGCACATGGATATGCAGGGAATGGAGGGCAGTGGATTATGTTCAGGCAGGTAAGTGTTAGTCTCGACATCATGAGGTCGGCCATTTAGGACTGAGATGAGGAAAAACGTTTTCACCCAGAGAGTTGTGACTCTGCGGAATTCTCTGCCACATAAGGCAGTGGAGGCCGATTCACTGGATGTTTTCAAGAGAGAGTTAGATTTAGCTCTTAGGGCTAAGGGAATCACAGGATATGGGGGAAGGCAGGAATGATGATCATTTTTGGATGATCATTTGGATGATCAGCCATATCATATTGAATGGCGGTGCTGGTGCGAAGGGCCGAATGGCCTACTCCTGAACCTGTTGTCTATTTTTCTATGACATTGTGGGCTGAAGGGCCTGTTCATCTGCTGTACTGTTCTATGTTCTACGTTCTATGTCTGTGTACCTTGGGTAACAGTTGCGACATTAATGGCTCAAACCATCTTTGTGTGTGAAGTGAACACTTTGCCCGTAAGTGTTGCACAAGTGGTGAGCATTTCCGAGGCTCCTTTGCAGTGAGCTGTCATTTTCTTCCCCTTCCTCTGTGGTGCCGTTAATGGTGGGTGCTGCCACCCAGAGTGGAGGGAGCGCACGGCCTCGACGGGGGAGTGGGCCGCTGGAGGCCCTGCAGCAGCCTGGGCACGGCTGGACTGGGCTCCGCTCCAAGAGGCCGAGCACGTGGACCGCACGCGGCCTACAACGGTGGAGCAGCGGCGGAGGACACCTTGGCCAGGCCGACCCTGCAATGTCGCCATGACAACGGGCCTTCATGGTCAGGTCAAGATCCCTGCACTTACAACAACTGGGACTTGGAAATGGTGACTCTGTAGACTGTGTCACTGTAGAAACATAGAAAATAGGTGCAGGAGTAGGCCATTCTGCCCTTCTTGCCTGCACCGCCATTCAATATGATCATGGCTGATCATCCAACTCAGTATCCTGTACCTGCCTTCTCTCCATGCCCCCTGATCCTTTTAGCGACAAGGGCCACATCTAACTCCCTCTTAAATATAGCCAATGAACTGGCCTCAACTACTTTCTGTGGCAGAGAATTCCACAGATTCACCACTCTCTGGGTGAAATTGTTTTTCCTCATCTCGGTCCTAAACGACTTCCCCCTTATCCTTAAACTGTGACCCCTTGTTCTGGACTTCCCCAACATCGGGAACAATCTTCTTGCATCTAGCCTGTCCAACCCCTTAAGAATTTTGCAAGTTTCTATAAGATCCCCCCTCAATCTTCTAAATTCTAGTGAGTGCAAGCCGAGTCTATCCAGTCTTTCTTCATATGGAAGTCCTGCCATCCCAGGAATCAGTCTGGTGAACCTTCTCTGTACTCCCTCTCTGGCAAGAATGTCTCAGTGTGCTACTGCTATACACTTGTACTGTATCTGAGATGCTGATCTAAGATGTATCTAAGTAAGTAAGTAAGTATTTTTTATTTATTTAGCACTTTTAAAATCAAATCACATTGAAGACAAAGTGCTTGACAGAGAAGAAATCAGATTACCATACATCCATTAAAATAAAAAAATGAAAAAGACACAATACACTGTACAATTTAACATGAACGTCCGCTCACAGCAGATTCAACATTTTCCACTGTGAGAGAAGGCACTAAAACGTCCAGTCCTCCTCCTCTTAGTTCACCCGAGGTCAGGGCCTATTTGAGGCCTCCACAGTTGCTGCAACGGCGGCCTGATGTTAAAGGCCCTCTCGCCGGATGATGGAGTTCCAGCGTCGGGAGAACACTCTAAGTGCTTATGGATAGTGATACTTGTACTGAACTGTATACAACAATGCATTTCACTGTACCTCAGTACATGTGAGAAATAAAGTACCATGTCATACCACAGAATGGTGAATCTGTGGAATTCTTTGCCACAGAAGGCTGTGGAGGCCAAGTCAGTTAGATTAGATTAGATTCTTTATTTGTCATTCAGACCTTTCGGTCTGAACGAAACCCTGCAGTCATACATATAATTACATATAAATAAATAAAAATGACAGAACACACAATTAACACAAATTTAACATCCACCACAGTGAGTTCACCAAACACCTCCTCACTGTGATGGAAGGCAAAGTCTTAAAGTCTCTGTTTCTTTCCCCTTTGTTTCCCTCTGCGCCGAGTCGATCCAGGCTTCAGATGCCGCGACCCCACCGGGCGATGGTAAGTAGTCAGCCCCGCGGTCCAACCGAGCTCCGCGAACGGGCCGGTTCAACTCCGCGGCCTGGGGTGGTCCAACGGGCCCGTTGGCGGGCCGCTGCAACTGCCGCTGCCACCGCTCCGGGACCTAGTCGGGTTGCAGCTGCTGCCGCCGCTGCTGGAAACATTCCAGGACCGAGCCGCTGCTGCCGCCGCCGCCGCCACCACCGCTCCGGGACCGAGTCGGGTCGCCGCCGCCGCTGCAACTGCCACCACCACCGCTCCAGGACCGAGTCGGGTCGCCGCCGCCGCCGCCGCTGGAACAGCTCCGGGGCCCAAGGTCGCCAGCTCCGCCATTAGGCCTCGGCGCAGACCGAGACGGAGAATACGACAGAAAAGTCGCACCCCCCCCCCCCCCAGAAGGAAGAGACCCAGACATGTTACTCCTCCCCCACTCACAAACACACACAATCTAACAAAAAAAACGAAACCAACTAACAACAGGACAGAAAAATAAAATACAGACGGACTGCAGGCGGGCAGCAGATGTTAAGCCAGTGCCGCCATCTTGGATATATTTGAATGAATGAATGAATAAGTTTATTGGCCAAGTATTCACATACAAGGAATTTGCATTGGTGCTCCGCCCGCAAGCGCCAACATGACACACAGTGACAGTTAGGAATGGCACATAAAACATTAAACGTTAATAATAAAACATTATTGATTGAACATGTGAATTAAATAAAATACCAGAGCAAAAGGGGGCTACAGATTTTTGGTTGTAGAGTGGAGCTACTATCGGTGGAAAAAGGCAGAGATGGATAGATTCTTGATTAGTGCGGGTGTCAGGGGTTATGGAGAGAAGGCAGGAGAATGGGGTTGGGAGGGAGAGATAGATCAGCCATGATTGAATGGCGGGGTATACTTGATGGGCCGAATGGCCTAATTCTCTCCTATGACTTATGATCATAGGGGAGGTCCAGGACAAGGGGTCACAGCTTAAGGATAAGGGGGAAATCCTTTAGGACCGAGATGAGAAGGACTTTTTTCACACAGAGAGTGGTGGGTGTCTGGAACTCTCTGCCACAGAGGGTAGTTGAGGCCAGTTCATTGGCTATATTTAAGAGGGAGTTAGATGTGGCCCTTGTGGCTAAGGGGATCAGAGGGTATGGAGAGAAGGCAGGTATGGGATACTGAGTTGGATGATCAGCCATGATCATATTGAATGGCGGTGCAGGCTCGAAGGGCCGAATGGCCTATTCCTGCACCTATTTTCTATGTTTCTATGTTTCTATACCCCCTCTCTCTGCCCTCATGATCCTACACTATGACCCAGGGGAGAGGGGATGGGGGGGGGGGGGGCAGTGAGGGTAGGGGGGTTGTTGGTGGGGATACAGGCACCGAGATCTGACAGAGTTCTCCAGGGTAAAGGAGACCATGCGGAATCGGTAGTAATGAATGTAGATGCAACGTTAGCCTTCAACATGGACAAGAATATAACAAAACATGGATGCAATGCTAGGGCTTTATAATGCACTGTTCAGACCACATTTGGAATATTGTGAAGACAGACACAAAAAGCTGGGGTAACTCAGCGGGTCAGGCAGCATCTCTGGAGAAAAGGAGTAGGTGACGTTTCGGGTCGAGACCCTTCCTCACACTCAGTCTTTGGAGTGTTGTGAGTAGTTTTATGCCCCATGTCAGAGGAAGGATGTGCTGGTCAGAGGAGGTTTACAAGAATGATCCCAGGAATGAGTGGGTTAACATATGATGAGCGTTTGACGGCACTGGGCCTGTACTCACTGGAGTTTAGAAGGATGAGGAGACACCTCATTGAAACTTGCCGAATAGTGAAAGGCCTGGATCGAGTGGATGTGGAGAGGATGTTTCCACCAGTGGGAGAGTCATGGTGTGGTGAGTTTGTGGAATTCATTGCCACAGAAGGCTATGGAGGCCACATCATTGGGTATTTTTAAAGCAGAGATTGACAAGTTCTAGATTAGTAAGGGTTTTGTTTAGTTTAGTTTGGAGATGTGGAAACGTAGAAACAGGCCTTTCAGCCCATCGATTCTGTACTATCCTACACATGAGGGATAATTTTACAGAAACCAATTAACCTACAAACCCACACGTCTTTGGAGTGTGGGAGGAAAACGGAGCACCCGGAGAAAACCCACGCAGGTCACAGGGAGAACGTGCAAACTCCGGTCTGACAGCACCCGGAGTCAGGCTCGAGCCCGCGTCTTTGGGTGCTGCAAGGCAGCAACGCTACCGCTGCGCCACCGTGCCGGAGTGAAAGGTTACGGGGAGGAGGCAGCAGAATGGGGTTGAGAGGGAAAGACAGATCAGTCATGATTGAATGGCAGAGTAGACTCGATGGGCCGAACGGCCTAATTCTGCTCCGATAACTTATGAACTTATGAATACCTTTCATGGTGCGTCCCTTCACCCCTCACGACAGGCACTAAAATGCCCGATTCCCATTCCCACACTGATCTATCTGCCCTGGGCCTCCTCCATTGTCAGTGAGGCCAAACGCAAATTGGAGAAACAGCACCTCATATTTCGCTTGGGCAGCTTACACCCCAGTGGTATGAACATTGACTTCTCTAACTTCAAGATACTCCTGCATTCCCTCTCTCTTCATCCCCTCCCCCACCCGAGTCATTGTACTACTTTCACAGTCTTCCTGGTAAGTTTCATTGTCTGTAACTCGTTTTCACCTAGCCCACAGCTAAACATGGCTTGTCTCCTTTATCATCATTATGTTTTTGGCATTTCATTATCTCTCTACATCACCGTCTATATCTCTCGTTTCCCTTTCCCCTGGCTCTCAGTCTGAAGAAGGGTCTCGACCTGAAACGTCACCTATTCCTTCTCTCGAGAGATGCTGCCTGACCCGCTGAGTTACTCCAGCATTTTGTGTCTATCTTCAGTCTCATACCTCATTAACAGGGGAAACATCGCTGGTAATTAGACAATAGACAATAGACAATAGGTGCAGGAGTAGGCCCTTCGGCCCTTCAAGCCAGCACCGCCATTCAATGTGATCATGGCTGATCATCCACAATCAGTACCCCGTTCCTGCCTTCTCCCCATATCCCTTGACTCCTCTATCTTTAAGAGCCCTATCTAACTCTCTCTTGAAAGCATCCAGAGAAATGGCTTCCACCGCCCTCTGAGGCAGAGAATTCCACAGATTCACAATTCTGTGGGTAAAAAAAATTGTCCTCATCTCCATTCTGAATGGCCGACCCCTTATTCTTAAACTGTGGCCCCTGGTTCTAGACTCCCCCAACATCGGGAACATGTTTCCTGCCTCTAGTGTGTCCAATCCCTTAACAATCTTACATGTTTCAATAAGATCCCCTCTCATCCTTCTAAACTCCAGTGTATACGAGCCCAGCCGCTCCATTCTCTCAGCATATGACAGTCCCGCCACCCCGGGAATTAACCTTGTAAACCTACGCTGCACTCCCTCAATAGCAAGAATGTCCTTCCTCAAATATGGAGACCAAAGCTTACTTTCACACCCAACTCACCGGATGGAGGTTGTTTTATTTTTGAGCCACACGTTGTCTTTCTTCCCCTTTTGTTTCACTTTCAAAAATGTTATCATTTTGTGGTCATGTGCAGCAGTTCCCCGGGTGGGAACTGAACCTTCCACAAGTGGGGCACTGTTGTTGAACCCTCGTGTTGCTATGGTGGGCAATCTCCCACCTCCAATGCCCCCGGCCCACCTGGATATCACAGGTCAACATTGCGGACCTTGCCAGGACTTGCGGGTTTGAGCTACAGGGAGAGGTCAGGCAGACTAGGACTCTATTCCAGGGAGCGCAGGAGGATGAGGGGTGATCTTATACCGGTTAGATTAGTTTACTTTGGTTCAGTTTAGTTTAGAGATGCCGCGCAGAAATAGGCCCTTCGGCCCAACGAGTCCGATCCGGCCAGTAATCCCCGCACACTGACTACACATCAATCCGACACACACTGGGGACAATTTACAATATTTACAGAAACCAATTAACCTATAAACCTGCACGTCTTTGGAGTGTGGGAGGAAACTGGAGCTCCTGGAGAAAACGCACGCAGGTCAGAGGGAGAACGTACAAACTCCCTACAGGCAGCACCCGTAGTCAGGATTGAACCCGGGTCTCTGGCGCTGTGAGGCAGCAACTCTACCACTGCGCCACCGTGTATAAGATCGTGAAGGTAATTTATAGTCTTTTACCTAGAGTAGGGCAGTCAAGTACCAGAGGACATAGGTTTAAGTTAAAAGGGGAAAAGATTTTATAGAAACCTTAAAGGCAACTTGACTTTGTATAATATGTAAATTGTCCCAAGTGTGTTAATGTGCGGGGATCGCTTGTCAGCGCGGACTCGGTGGGCCGAAGGGCCTGTTTCTGTGCTGTAAGGCAAACAAGGCAAACTCCAGTACAATAGGTAGAGCAAAGGGGAAGATACAGAGTGCAGAATATAGTTCTCAGCATTGTAGCGCATCAGTTCCACAGACAAAGTCCAATGTCCGCAATGGGATAGAGGTGAATGGGACAGCACCCTAGCTTATGGAAGGACCGTTGTGAAGCCTGATAACAGAGGGGAAGAAGCTGTTCCTGTGGCTGGTGGCATGTGCGGTTTCAAGCTTCTTGTTCTTGAATGATGGTGGAATGAGTGGCGATGACCACAATGTCTGCCCGACCACACTCCCCAGCATGTGGTGACTGGAAAGTGCATCCTGTGGATGGGCTGTGAGGCGATAGATGGGTCGTGTATCTGTACATCAGGGGTCGGCAACCTATGGCCCAAGGGCCGAATGCGGCCCGCAGGCGTATATTATTTTTGCTCAGCGCGCCCCCCCGGAACCATTCCGGCCAGCAGACAGAGAGCGGTGAGTCCGTAATGGCTGCCTCGCTAGCAGCCTGTCGTGGCCCTTCTCTGTTTCTGTTATTTTGAGTGTGCGTTAAGGGCATGTTATGGTGATTCTTCGTATGTTTTATGTGGGGGAGGTGGGCGGGAAATAGGAGAGTTGTGAGCCTGTGGAATTCTCTGCCTCAGAGGGCAGTGGAGGCCGGTTCTCTGGATGCTTTCAAGAGAGAGCTGGATAGGGCTCTTAAAGATAGCGGAGTCAGGGGATATGGGGAGAAGGCAGGAACGGGGTACTGATTGGGGATGATCAGCCATGATCACATTCAATGGCGGTGCTGGCTTGAAGGGCCGAGTGGCCTACTCCTGCACCTATTGTCTATTGAAACATTTCCTGTGTTGCAATCCATCCCAACGCCAGAGTTTCGATCATCCCGACGAGATGGTCTGAACATCGTGCCGTCGTCACAGTGAGGAATGTTGATTCCACTGCAGTCGATGCTTATGTTAAATTGTGCTAAATGGTTGTGTCAGATTAAATTGTTCTTTTTGCACAATAAACGCAAAGTTGATCTCAAGATTCTTGAGGGTAAAATGCTGGAGAAAATCAGCAGGTGAGGCAGCATCTATGGAGCGAAGGAATAGGTGACGTTTCGGGCCGAGACCCTTCTTCACACTGATGTGAGGGTGGGGGGGGCGGGAAGAAGAAAGGAAGAGGCGGAGACAGTGGGCTGTGGGAGAGCTGAGAAGGGGAGGGGAAGGAGGGAGAAAGCAAGGACTACCTGAAATTGGAGAAGTCAATGTTCATACTGCTGGGGTGTAAACTACCCAAGCGAAATATGAGGTGCTGCTCCTCCAATTTACAATGAGACTCACCCTGGTCTTGGAGGAAGCTCAGGACAGAAAGGTCGGATTTGGAATGGGAGGGGGAGTTGAAGTGCTGAGTAACTAGAGTAACTCAGCGGGACAGGCAGCATCTCAGGAGAGAAGGAATGGGTGACGTTTCGGGTCGAGCCCTTTCTTTGGTTGTGGAGTTCTTCAAATCTGTGGAATTCATTGCCACAGATGGCTGTGTAGGACAAGTCTTTGGATATTTTTAAAAGCAGAGATTGCCAGGTTCATGATTAGTAAGGATGTCAAGGGTTAGGGGGAGAATGGGAAAGAGAGATCCGGTAGAGTAGACTTGATGGGCCGAATGGCCTAGTTCTGCTCCTTTAACATGACCTCAACCTGGGGGGTTCACTGATAGGCCAATTAGTTTTTGTTTAGTTTAGTTTAGAGATACAACGCGGAAACAGCCCCCCCGGCCCGCGTAGTCCGCGCCGCCCAGCGATCCCCGCACACTCACACTACCCTACACACAATATAGGCAATTTACATTCATACCAAACGCAATTAACCTACAAACCTACACGTCTTTGGAGTGTGGGAGGAAACCGAAGATCTGGGAGAAAACCCACGCAGGTGATGGGGAGAGCGTACAAACTCCGTACAGACAGCGCCCGTAGTCAGGATGGAACCCGGGTCTATGGCGCTGTGAGGCAGCAGCTCTAACGCTGTGCCACCGTGCCGCTCACTTATTGGGATGGTGTGGTGCCAAGAATTTAGTTTCGTTGAGTTCAGTTTAATGTCACGTGTATCGAGGTTCAGTGAAAAGCTTTTATTGCATGCTAACCAGTCAGTGCAAAGACAACACATGATTACAATCGAGCCGTCCACAGTGTGCAGATACAGGATAAGGAAATAACGTTTAGTGCAAGGTAAAGTCAGTCTGATAGTTTCCAATGTGGTAGATAGGAGCTCAGGACCGCTTTGTAATTGGTGGTAGGATGGTTCAGTTGCTTGAAAACAGCTGGGAAGAAACTGTCCCTGAGTCTGGAGGTGTGCGTTCGTTTTCACACTTCTGTACCTCTTGCCTGATGGGAGAGGGGAGAAGAGGGAGTGACCGGGGTGAGAGTGGTCCTTGATTATGCTGCTGGCCTTGCCGAGGCAGCGTGAGGTGTAGATGGAGTCGATGGAAGGGAGGTTGGTTTGTGCGATGGTCTGGGGTGCATTGTTGCGAACTGTGCAACTGGTTAACCAACCAGCTACCTATCCACAGGCACAAAAACCTGGAGCAGCTCAGCGGGTCAGGCAGCATCTCTGGAGGAATGATGTTGACTGCTTTTCCGAGGCAGCGTGAAGTGTAGATGGAGTCAATGGTGGGGAGTCTGGTCTGTGTGATGGACTGGGTTACATCTGCAACTCTCTGCGATTTCTTGAGGACTTGAGCAGAGCTGTTCCCAAACCAAGCTGCAATGCATGTTTCAACCACATAAATACAATCGAGCCAAAGTCAACTGCTATAGGTAGAGCAAAGGGGAAGTGACAGAGTGCAGAATATAGTTCTCAGCATTGTAGCGCACCAGTTCCACAGACAAAGTCCAATGTCCGCTATGGGGTAGAGGTGACACTTGAGGTCGAGGCCCTTCTTCAGACTGAGTCAGGGGAGAGGGAAACGAGAGACACAGCTATCCATGTTCTCCAGAGATGCTGCCTGACCCGGTGAGTTACTCTGGCTCTTTGTGACCATCTTTGGTCTAAACCCGCCTCCGCAGTTCCTTTTTCTTGCACAAAAGAGGGGAAGCTGTGGTGGCGAGATATGAGTGAGTGCGAGCTGCGGAAATGTGGGGCCTCTGTGGTCGGGGAGCTCACCCTGCTAACTGTGATGGAGCTGGTGCAGCAGGAACTGAACATCTCCCCCCAGAGGCTGGGTGTAGGATCTCCGCCACCTTCAGTCTGAGTAAGGAACTCATCCCGAAACGTCACCCATTCCTTCTCTCCAGAGATGCTGCCTGTCCTGCTGAGTTACTCCAGCATTTTGTGTCTGCCTAACTGCTTCTTAAACATTGGGACGGTCCCAGCCTCAAGTACCACCTCTGGCAGCTGTTCCATACACCCACCACCCTTTTTGTGAGAAAGTTACCCTTCAGATTCCTATTAAATCTTTTCCCCTTCACCTTAAACCTTTGTCCTCTGGTCTTCAATTCACCTATCTTCGGTTTAAACCAGCATCTGCAGTTCCTTCCTGCATAATCCCCCAGGGCCCAGTACTGGGATGTTGGTGTCAGGGCCTCTGGGGCAGGCTTGTTGGCGCCCCTCAGTTTGGGCTCATGGTGTTGGGGCGATGTCTGAGCCGGCTGCAGCGCTCCTCGTTCTGACCCCACTGTGGCCAAAGACACGGGCAGTCACAGTAGAGTCACTGCCTCACAGCGCCAGAGACCCGGGTTCGTTCCCGACTACGGGTGTTGTCTGTACGGAGTTTGTACGTGAATTGGCTTTGGTAAATTGTCAATAGACAATAGGTGCAGGAGTAGGCCATTCAGCCCTTCGAGCCAACACCGCCATTCAATGTGATCATGACTGATCATCCTCAATCAGTACCCCGTTCCTGCCTTCTCCCCATATCCCCTGACTCCGCTATCTTTAAGAGCCCTATCTAGCTCTCTATTGAAAGTATCCAGAGATCCAGCCTCCACCGCCCTCTGAGGCAGAGAATTCCACACTCACCACTCTCTGTGTGAAAGGATAGTGCTAGTGTATGGTGAAGGAAAAGTCTTCACGAGTCTAACGAAGGCTCCGACCCAAAACGTTGGCTGTCCATTGCCCTCCAGGGTGGCGCAGCGGTAGAGTTGCTGCCTCACAGCGCCAGAGACCCGGGTTCCTTCCTGACCACGGGCGCTGTCTGTACGCAGTTTGTACTTTCTCCCCGTGACCTGCGTGGGTTTTCTCCAGGTGCTCCCATTTCCTCCCTCACATACAGGTGTGTAGGCTAATTGGCTTTGGTAACATTGTAAATTGTCCCTAGTGTGTAGAATAGTGTGGATGGGGCATGTGGGCCGGTGTGGGCAGGTGGGGCTGAAGGGCCTGTTTCTACGCTCTGTGACTCTAACACTCTACGTGATGGCGTGAGGTACAGCTCATTTACTGATCGACCAAATCGTCTCCAGAGACCTCTTTCGCTTCAGAATGTCCCTTCAGGATCAGCAAACCCATCAGGAAGGCCGGCTCCGTCCTGGGGGGGGGAGTTGGAGTGGATTCACGGGAGGTTGGTCTTGGAGGGGAGGATGGTCCTCAAACTGCGGAGCATCCCGGACAATACAGCTCACCCCCTCCGTGACACACTGGTCAACCTGAGGAGCACCTTCAGCAACAGACTGGTTCCACCAAGATGCAGCACAGAACGCCACAGGAGATCCTTCTGCCCTGTGGCTATCAAAGTGCACAACTGCCCCCCCCCCCCTTCTGTCATGGGGTAGACTCACTCCCCCCCCCCCCCCCCCCTAATCTTTGCACATCTCCAATCCAGGACTTTCCACTTGTCACTTTAATTTCATGTTTCTTGTGTCTTGTGTTTTATGATTCCTGGGATAAATAGAGTTCTATGGTATGTTATGTTATGAATGGTCAGTGTGACTGGCATGGGCCTAGTCTGTGTAGGAAGGAACTGCAGATGCTGGTTTAAATCGAAGATAGACACAAAAAGCTGGAGTAACTCAGCGGGACAGGCAGCGTCTCTGGAGAGAAGGAGTGGGTGATGTTTCGGGTCCATGGGCCAAGTCCGTCGGTTGAGCGCTGCTGGAGATGTTGGCGTTAGTATCGAACGTCCCGCTTGGTACGAAGCTTCCAGCGACCTTGGCAACGAAGCGCGCGGCCCCTCCTGCCCTCGCCACCACCGACTGTCCCCACCGCCCCCTCCAGCCTCCATCAGGCCCTGGTCTTGCTGTCCAGCCCGCTCATCTCCATCTGCAACACAAGAACAAGGCATTAGCATCCCACCCAACCCAGACCACCACGCAAAGTATCCATCAGCAAAGAGGAGTGCGGTCAATTCTGGCCCATGGTCTAGTCAAGCCAAGTTTATTGTCCAAATGTGTAAAGAGGAACGAACAGCAGGTGCTGGTTTAAATCGAAGGTAGACACAAAATGCTGGAGTAACTCAGCGGGACAGGCAGCATCTCTCGAGAGAAGGAATGGGTGACATTTCGGCGCGAGACCATTCTTCAGTGTTTAGTTTAGTTTACTTCAGTTGAGTTAAGTTTATTGTCACGTGTACCGAGGTACAGTAAAAAGCTATCGTTGCGTGCTAACCAGTCAGCGGAAAGACAATACATTATTACAATCGAGCCGTTCGTAATGTACATGATAAGGGAATAACCTTTAGTGCAAGGTAAAGCCAGCAAAGTCTGATCAAGGATAGTCCGAGGGTCACCAATGAGGTAGATAGTAGTTCAGGACTGTTCTCTGGTTGTGGTAGGATGGTTCAGTTGCCTGATAACAGCCGGGAAGAAACTGTCCCGGAATCTGGAGGTGTGGGTTCGTTTTCACACTTCTGTACCTCTTGCCTGATGGGAGAGGGGAGAAGATGGAGTGACCGGGGTGAGACTGGTCCTTGATGATGCTGCTGGCCTTGCCGAGGCAGCGTGAGGTGTAGATGGAGTCAATGTATGTGGGCTGCAGACACAATTCTCTGCAATATATTGCGGTCTTGGATGGAGCTGTTCCCAAACTGTGCTGTGATGCATCGCGATAAAATGCTTTCTGTGGTGCATCTGTAGAAGTTGGTGAGGGTTGAAGGGGACATGCGGAGCTTCCTAAGTGTTCTAAGGAGTAGAGGCCTTGGTGTGCTTTCTTGTCTGGATGTTACTTTAGAGATACAGTGCGGCAACAGGCCCTTCAACCCACCGAGTCAGATCACCCCGCATACTGGGGACAATTTACAATTTTTACAGAAGCCAATTAACCTACAAACCTGTACATCCAATACAAGATATTCATATCTTATATTTTGCACAGGCAGTTTACGTATGAATACTGCTTAGCCAGTGGTATGAATATTTATCTATCTATCTATCTATGCGGTCACGGTGGCGCAGCGGTAGAGTTGCTGCCGTACAGCAAATGCAGCGCCAGAGACCCGGGTTCCATCCTGACCACGGGTGCTGTCTGTACGGAGTTTGTTCGTTCTCCCAGTGACCTGCGTGGGTTTTTATGAGATCGCCGGATTCCTCCCGCACTCCAAAGACGTGCAGGTTTGGAGGTTCTTTGGCTTATTAAATGTAAAAACTGTCCCTAGTGGATGTAGGATAGTGCAGTGTGTGGGGATCGCTGGTCGGCACGGCCCGGTGGGCTGAAGGGCCTGTTTCCACGCTGTATCTCTAAACTAAACTAAACTATCTATCTATTTATTGGTATGAATATATTTAATTCTCTAGCTTCAAGTAACCCCTGCATCCCCCCCTTGATCCCTCCCCCAACCAAGTCGCACCAGCTTCAAAGACGTCTTGTTGAGTCTCGTTGTCTGCAACTCGTTTTCACCTAGCCCACAGCTAACCATGGCCTGATTCCTTTATCATCGTTACTTTTTTGCAGATCTTTCATTCATTTGTTCTAAATCTCTCTTGTGAGTTGGTGGAGGGGTGGGGGAGGGAGAGTGGGGGTGGGGG
>OY740816.1:13307504-13327504 GCA_963514005.1 Raja brachyura
GGGCCCAGATCAGATTGCCAGAGATGTTTTATGCCAGGTGCTTATCTCTCTTCACCGCCATCCTGTCGATGAAGACAGGTGTGTGCAGGTAGGAACTGCAGGTAGACGCAAAATGCTGGAATAACTCAGCGGGACAGGCAGCATCTCTGGAGAGAAGGAATGGGTGATGTTTTGGCTCAAGACCCTTCTTCAGAGCACGGGTTTCCTCCCACACTTGTGAAGATGTGCAGGTTAATATGCTTCTGTAAAATGTCCCTAGTGTGTAAGATCATGCCAGTGTGTAAGATAGTGCTAGTGTGTAAGATCATGCCAGTGTGTAAGATAGCGCTAGTGTGTAAGATCACACTAGTGTGTAAGATAGTGCTAGTGTGTGAGATCATGCTAGTGTGTAAGATCGTGCTAGTGTGTCAGATCGAGCTAGTGGGTAAGATCGAGCTAGTGTGTAAGATCAAGCTAGTGTGTAAGATGGTGCTAGTGTGTAAGGTAGTGCTAGTGTGAGATCATGCTAGTGTGTAAGAGAGTGCTTATGTGTAAGATAGTGCTTATGTGAAGATAGTGCTGGTGTGTGGGATCATGCTAGTGTGAAAGATAGTGCTAGTGTGTAAGACAGTGCTAGTGTGTTAGATAGTGCTAGTGTGTAAGATGGAGCTAGTGTTCAGGATAGTGCTAGTGTGTAAGATCGTGCTAGTGTGTAAGAGCGCTAGTGTGTAAGATCACGCCAGTGTGTAAGACAGTGCTAGTGTTCGGGATAGTGCTAGTGTGTAAGATCACGCCAGTGTGTAAGACAGTGCTAGTGTTCGGGATTGTGCTAGTGTGTAAGATCACGCCAGTGTGTAAGACAGTGCTAGTGTGTAAGATCACGCCAGTGTGTAAGATAGTGCTAGTGTGTAAGATCACGCCAGTGTGTAAGATAGTGCTAGTGTGTAAGATCACGCCAGTGTGTAAGACAGTGCTAGTGTGTAAGATCACGCCAGTGTGTAAGATAGTGCTAGTGTGTAAGATCACGCCAGTGTGTAAGATAGTGCTAGTGTGTAAGATCACACCAGTGTGTAAGATCGTGCTAGTGTGTAAGATAGTGCTAGTGTGTAAGATAGTGCTAGTGTGTAAGATCACGCCAGTGTGTAAGATAGTGCTAGTGTGTAAGATCACGCCAGTGTGTAAGATAGTGCTAGTGTGTAAGATCACGCCAGTGTGTAAGGTCGTGCTAGTGTGTAAGATCACACCAGTGTGTAAGATCGTGCTAGTGTGTAAGATCACACCAGTGTGTAAGATCGTGCTAGTGTGTAAGATCACACCAGTGTGTAAGATCGTGCTAGTGTGTAAGATCACGCCAGTGTGTAAGATCGTGCTAGTGCGTAAGATCACACCAGTGTGTAAGATCGTGCTAGTGTGTAAGATAGTGCTAGTGTGTAAGATAGTGCTAGTGTGTAAGATAGTGCTAGTGTGTAAGATCACGCCAGTGTGTAAGATCGTGCTAGTGTGTAAGATAGTGCTAGTGTGTAAGATAGTGCTAGTGTGTAAGATAGTGCTAGTGTGTAAGATCACGCCAGTGTGTAAGATAGTGCTAGTGTGTAAGATAGTGCTAGTGTGTAAGATAGTGCTAGTGTGTAAGATTACGCCAGTGTGTAAGATCGTGCTAGTGTGTAAGATAGTGCCAGTGTGTAAGATAGTGCTAGTGTGTAAGATCACGCCAGTGTGTAAGATCACGCCAGTGTGTAAGATAGTGCCAGTGTGTAAGATAGTGCTAGTGTACAGGGGATGGCTGGTTGGTGCGGACACGGTGGGCTGTTTCCGCGCTGTAGCTCTGAACTAAAGCTGAGCGGTGATGTCTCTTCACCTCTGCCCCTCACGTGTGCCGCCCTCTCAACAGTTGATCGCCAACGTGACAGACCGGGCGCTGGGCGGCATGGACTGGAGCGCTATGGAGAAGGGCACCAGGCTGTGGGCAGCCTCCACTCTGCTGCACACGGTGGCTCAGACACTGATGGCCTCACCTACTGCCAGTGCCGGGGCTCCGCTGTCAATCTCCACCCACAACCTGGGTAAATAGACCCACACACATCGCCGGGCCGCACGGTGGCACAGAATGGCTGCCCCACAGCGCCAGGCACCCAGGACAGGCATCTGTTAATCTACTACGGCCATTCCCCCCTCCATCTCTCTCTTTTCCCTCCCTCCCTCCCTTTCAACCTCCATCCCTCTCTCTCTCCCTTTGCCTCCCTTCCACCCTCCCCCCATCTCTCTCTCTTTCTCTCTCTCTCTCCATCTCTCCCTCTCCTTCCCTTTCCCACCCTTCCCTCTGTGTCTCTCCCCTTCCCTCCCTTCCTCCCTCTCTCCCTTTCTCTCTATCTTTCCATCTCCCTCCCTCTCTCTCTCTCCTTACTCTCTTTCTATCTCTCTCTCTCCCCTACCCTCCTTCCCTCCCTCCCCTCCCTCCCTTCGTCCCTCTTTCTCAGCAGCAGGGAATCCCTCGTACCATTGGGGACTTCCTCTCACAGTAGGCATCCATCTCACCTGGGGACTTATGAGTGCTGAGTGCTGTCGGAGCAGATGCTTAACTCCGTTCATTTCCCCAGACGTTGAAATCCGTTCCCACCGAGGGAATGCCATGGCAGACGAGAGGTTGGACCTGAATGTGAGCGGCAACGAGATGGAGCTGTACTGGTCGGCCATCACCACAGACAACCACACAGGTAACACTACCTCCCTCCCTCTATCCCACACTCCCTCCCTCCTTATTGCTCTCACTCCTTCCTTATCTCTCCCTCCCTCTCTCTCTCTCTCTCTCTCTCCCTCTCACTCGCTCCCTCTCTCTCCAACCAAGCGTAGACTCGCCCACCGTTTCACCCAACACCTGCGCTCAGTCCGCCAAGACCTGCTGGATCTCCTGGCTACTAACAACCACTTTATCTCCCCCTCCCATTCCCACACTGACCTTCCTGTCCTGGGCCTCCTCCACTGCCAGAGTGAGGCCACACACAAACGAGGAACAGCACACGGTGGCGCAGCGGTAGAGTTGCTGCCTCGCAGCGCCAGAGACCCGGGTTCAATCCTGACTACGGGCGCTGTCTATGTGGAGTCTGTATGTTCTCCCCGTGACCCGAGTATTTTTTCTCCGGGTGATCCCACACTCCAAAGGTGTGCACGTTTGTAGGTTCATTGGCTTCTGTAATCTCGTAAATTGTCCCCAGTGTGTGGGATAGCGCTAGTGTATGGGGGGGTCGCTGGTTGGCGCAGATCCGGTTGGTCCCAAAGGCCTGTTTCCGTGCTGTATCTCTAAAGTCTAAAGTAAAGTAGCAATGTTACAAAATTTTAAGATTTTAAAAATCAAGTCTGCAATTTATCCCACCAGATAAAGCATAAAAAGAAGTTTAATTTGACACCTAAGTCACTTTCATATCTTCAGTATTAAAAAAGGTATGGCCATTTTCCTACTCTGAAATTAGCATCTTGTTCCCCATTGCTTTTCCATTGACAACTCAAAAGCTGTGATCTAGAACAGTCAAAAACCCATAACTTTCTTAAAAATTAAGAGAACTGAAAGACATTTTCAGTTATTATAGATTGAAGCATTCTGAAACAAATATGAAACAATCTTACTTGGATGACCTGAAATTAAAGCATATAATTGGTTAGTTACCTAATTGTAGCTAATTACAAAATTCAATTAATAGATCTAAACATCTATCAATTTCTTAAGAAAAGGTTAACATTTTTAAATAGCCTAATTGTCCAAATAACATTCACATAAGAATTCACAATATAACATGATTTTTAAATCTCATTGTCATAAATTTATAGGCCAAATGGAAGGAATTTAGTGTTTAATTCCCGTAAACATTAAAGTCATCCTGAGAAACAAGTTTATATGTAAAATAAACGACTTACCTTATGTATTGTTCCCTACGTGAGATCCGTCCCGTTGTAGGCATTCAGGGCGTTAGATGTAGCTTTTTATTTTCCTCCAGGGATTAAATTGTCCCGTGTTTTTTTTAAACTTCCGAGAACGGCAGTGGGAAGGATTTTTCTGCAGCAGCTGAACAGGCTGAGAAAGTTTGACTGCGCATGCAGGATAAAACGTCATTTTAATCCCCCCCCCCCCCCCCCCCAAGGCGCCAAAGCCGCGCACACAGCCAGTGGCAGAACTGCAGCGCCGCTGAAGGTGAGTATTGTAACATCGCTAAGTAAAGTCTGAAGAAATTCCACATCACATCGAGCAACTGGGAGCACATTACAGTGGACAGGCGCTCCTGGAGGAAATCCGTGCAGGAAGGAGCTGCACGTCACAAAACGGAACAAAACTGAGACATTTTCCACCCACCGCGGTGCCCAGCGGTCCCGGAAATCCCCCAGGGTGCCCGTGGACAGCGCGTAGTCCCTCTCTAACACCAACCGGGCGCGGACGTAACCCCAGAAAAGGGGCAGGTAGCCGGCTCGGGCAGAGCCCTCTTCCGCCTGGCGCTGTGACTCGCGGATGGCCAACTTGGCCAGGCCCAGACCCTGACCTTCCCATTCACTGTGCTCTCTATCCATCTCTCTCTCTCTCTCTCTCTCTCCCTCAGGCCCCACCACGGTGGGATTCATCAACTACCGCAACCTGGGCTCGGCCCTGGAGGGAGCGGGGGCTGGAGAGGGGGCCGGTCCGGAGCCGGCCGACTTCCGTCTGATCTCCAGCGTGGTGACGGTGGCGGTGGGCCAGGGGCTCGGCTCGTCACTGAGGGAGCCCCTCAACCTCACCCTCAGGCACTCCGAGGTGAGGCAGCGACCCTCTGTGTGTCAGTGGAGGCCCCAGGACATGTGTACGGGTGGGCTGGACAAAGCTGACATGGCCAGCAATGGATCTAGTTAAAGTCAGTCGGCCGGGAATGGCCAGGAATGGTCTAGTTTGGCTGGGAATGCCTGGGAATGGCAGGAATGGTCCGGTTCAACTGGGAATGTCAGGGAATGGCAGGAATGGCCAGGAATGGTCCGGTTCAACTGGGAATGGCAGGAATGGGAGGGAATGGCAAGGAGTGGTAGTGAGTGGCAAGGAATGGCCTGGTTTAGCTGAGAATGGCAGGAATGGTCTGGTTTAGCTGGGAATGTCAGGGAATGACAAGGATTAGCAGGGAATGGCCAGAAGTGGCCTGGATTTGTCAGGTACGGTCACATTTAAAGGATGTGTGGAGGCTTTGGAGAGGATATATAGAGGGGGTTTACCAGAATGATGCCTGCATTAAGGGGTGTTAGCTACAGGGAGAGGTGGGACAGACCTGGATTGTTTTCTCTGGAACACCAGAGGTTGAGAGGAGACCGGATTGAAGTGTGCACAATTGAGGGAGGGATAGATAGAGCGGGCAGTCAGAACCTTTTACCCAGGATGGAAATATCAAATACTGGAGGGCACAGCTTTAAGGTGAGAGGGGCAAGTGTTTTACACAGAGGGTGGTGGGTGCCTAGAACGCGCTGCCAGGGGTGGTGGAGGAGGCAGATATGATCGTGGAGAGACATGGATCACATGCTGGCCGATAAAAGTTGGAATGGGCATCATGTTCAGCACAGATATTGTGGGCCGAAGGGCCTGTTCCTGTGCTGTACTGTTGTATGTTCTATGTTCTAACACTATCTCGCTCCTGTACATGTGATGATCTTTCTGTGATTTGTTGATGGTGGGGTTCACATGACGGGGTGGTGTGGGTGGGGGGGCGGTGTGGGTGGGGGGGAGGGTGTGGGGGGAGGGGCGGTGTGGGTGGGGGTGAGGGTGTGGGTGGGGGGAGGGGTTGGTGTGGGTGGGGGGGGCGGTGTGGGTGGGGGGGAGGGTGTGGGGGAGGGGCGGTGGGGGGGAGGGTGTGGGTGGGGGGAGGGGTTGGTGTGGGTGGGGGGGGGCGGTGTGGGTGGGGGGGAGGGTGTGGGTGGGGGGAGGGGTTGGTGTGGGGGGACGGACGGTGTGGGTGGGGGAACGGGATGGTGGGTGGGGGGGAGGGGGCTGTGTGAGTGGGGGGGAGGGACGGTGTGGGTGGGAGGGGACGGTGTGGGTGGGGGGGGCGGTGTGGGTGGGGGGGGAGGGTGTGGGGGGAGGGGCGGTGTGGGTGGGGGAACGGGATGGTGGGTGGGGGGGAGGGGGCGGTGTGGGTGGGGGGGAGGGGGCGGTGTGGATGGGGGGAGGGGCGGTGTGGGTGGGGGGGGCGGTGTGGGTGGGGGTGGGTGGTGTGGGTGGGGGGAGGGGCAGTGTGGGAGGGGGTGGTGTGGGTGGGGGGGTGGTGTGGGTGGGGGGGCTGTGTGGGGAGGGGCGGTGTGGATGGAGGGTGAGGGTGTGTGTGTGTGTGTGTGTGTGTGTGTGTCACTGACGGCCCTGTGTGTGTGTGTGACAGGGAGTGGGCAGTGGGATCGTGCAGTGCGTCAGCTTGGATGAGGAGGGGCAGGGCTGGAGCCGGCAGGGGTGTGAGGTGGTCGCCACAGGCTGGTACCGCACCACCTGCCGGTGCCCATACCTGGCCAGCTTCGCCATCCTGGCATCACCGGCACCTGTACAGGTGAGGAACGTGGGGGTTGGGGAGGGGTGGGGAGGGAGGGGGGTGTTCATGGCACAGGTCAGTCCACAAACTCTCCTCTCCCTAGGGGCCACGCCCCTCTCCCTAGGGGTCACGCACCCCTCCCTAGAGGTCACGCACCCCTCACTAGAGGTCACGCTTCTCTCCCCAGGGTCGGTCGCTGCACCCACCCCATTCCCCGCATTCATAGATAGATACATTATTGTCACTATTCTAATCTAAACTCATCTAAACTAATCTAATTTAAACTAAAATAAACTAAACGGAACTAATCTGAACTAATCTAAACTAAACTAAATTAAACTAAACTAATCTAAACTAATCTGAACTAAACTAATCTAAACTAAACTAAACTAAACTAATCTGAACTAAACTAATCTAAACTAATCTAAACTAAACTAAACTAATCTAAACTAAACTAAACTAAACTAAACTGAACTAAACTAATCTAAACTAAACTAAACTAATCTAAACTAATCTAAACTAATCTAAACTAATCTAAACTAAACTAATCTAAACTAAACTAATCTAAACTAATCTAAACTAAACTAATCTAAACTAATCTAAACTAATCTAAACTAATCTAAACTAAACTAATCTAAACTAAACTAATCTAAACTAATCTAAACTAAACTAATCTAAACTAATCTAAACTAAACTAATCTAAACTAAACTAAACTAATCTAAACTAAACTAAATTAAACTAAACTAAACTAAAATAATCTAAATTAAACTAAGTCAAACTAATCCAAACTAATCTAAACTAAACTAAACTAAACTAAACTAATCTAAACTAAACTAAGAAATGAAAAGAAAATAAACTAATCTAAACACCTAAACTAATCTAAACGAATACGATATGAAACGATACAATAAAACTGTATTCATCCTCGTAGGGAAGTTGGTAATCTAACCTAAGATAATCTAAACTAAACTAAACTAAGCTAAATTGAGTTAAGTTAAGCAAAGCCAGATTTCCGGTGGCGCTATGGAGTAGGCAGACTCGCGCCATTTAGCTCCGGAAATCCGAGAAAAAAAAATGGGGGGAAAATCGGGACTTACCTGCTCAACAACGCTACCGGCTGCTTGCAATAAGCCTGTGACGTCATCAGGCACGCGACGAAACCAACGGTATGTCTACACAACATACCCCCCCCCCCCAAACAGAGAAAATCGATTAGATCGAAAGAAGTAGGCCCGACTGAAGCCTCGGCCTCAGGTTTAACAGCGTCCCCAGAAGAAATCTCAAGGACGATAAAGACAGATATGGAAGAATTAAGAAATGTCCTCGCTCTGGAAATCTCAAAAATAATGGCAGAATTTTAAAAACTCAAACATGACTTTACAGATGAGTTGAAAACTTTTAAAAAAGAAATTACAGAAGAAATTAAAAAAGATATCGTTGCTATCGTACAGGAACAACTGGATGCCTGGAAGCTGACCATGGAAGAAAATCTAAATCAAAAGATTGAAGAGGTAAATGTTAAACTGAAACTGATGGATTCCGTATTTAATTCGAAGTTGGACCCCATTTCTCAGGCACTAGAACAACAACATAAATCTATAATCGAATTAGAGGAAATCGCTGAAACAAGCACTGAAACTACAAGCAAGCTTCTCTCCGAGAACAAGCGTTTATCAGACTTATTGCATAAAATAACCGAAAAATGCATTGACTTGGAGGGACGACAGAGACGCCAGAATCTAAGAATTATTGGCATCCGGGAAGGAGGAGAGGGGAACCGTGAACCTCGTGAATTTGCTGCAGATCTACTGAAGAAAGTTTTAAATCTGGATCAAGCACCTTTACTTGCTCGGGCACATAGAGCACTGAGACGCCGTCCAGGGGCGGACGCCCCTCCAAGACAACTGGTAGTGAAGGTGCAATATGACCATGTCTTGGATGACATGATGAAGAAAATCGTGCGCAGCAGATATCTTGAATTTGAAGGAGACAAGATCAGCATATTTCGAGACTACCCGACGGAGGTTGTCAAGAAAAGAGCATTGTTTACAGACACAAGTAGAATACTTCAGAATATAAAGAACCTGAGATATGGATTGATGTACCCTGCAACATTGAGAATCACCTAGGACAAGAAAGAATACTTCTTCACCAAGCACACTGAGGCCTTTAAATTTGCAAAGAACATTGAGGACATTGAGAATATTGAAATTACCGAGGGCGAGAGCGAAAAAGAGGACAATGAGGATTAATACTTAACATTAAATATATACGTGATGATATTGGATTCGGTACTTTACTGTGAAGAAACTGAACTTTAAATTACTATACTCAAGGACAGTTATGAATTTAGAATGAAATTGATTATTGTTATATAATATTTTATATTATAGTACTAATTATTACTAATCATTATTAATCATAATTATTAATTATTATCAATTATAGTTAACTGGATAATTCAGAATTAGTTAAAAGGATGAACAATAAATCAATTAAAATAGGAAATGAAGGTTTAGTCCTTGATAATTGATACTATTTAGACTAATACTTTTGTCATATGAATCTAATATTTTACTTTGGGATTATCAACTATTCCATTATTGGAATATGAGCATAATTTCCCTACCCCCCCCCGTATAATGTTTCCCTTTATTGAAATTGAATTTTTTCCTTTAGGGAAAGTATGGAGCTAGTAACATTTGTTTTTAACCAAAAGCTACGGAAGTCCTTAGATGCCTAGCCACATTAGGGTGGATATCACTAACTGCGCTAATCATAGATGTGGTTTTTTTCTTTCTTTCACACTTTACTAATATAATAATCTATTATCTTTTCTATTTTCAATATATTCGTTATTTTGAATGGAATTATAATTGTTATTTAAGGAGATATGACCAAGAAGAAAACTTACAAGATCTTAAAATTCTAACGTGCTGAATCATCTGCTCCATTATAGACCACCCTAATCAAAAGATGCAAGACGTAAAAGGGAAAACTGGGGGTGAAGGAATTACATTCTGCAGTTGGAATGTTAAGGGAATTAATTAACCTGTTAAAAGAGGCAAAGTATTAGCTCACTTAAAATTGCTTAAAACAGACATAATTTTCCTCCAAGAGACTCACCTTAAAAGGGAAGCGCAACATAGATTGAAAACAAAATGGATCGCTCAAATGTATCATTCCTCATTCACACATAAATCTAGAGGGGTTACAATTTTAATCCGTAAAGGTATACCTTTCAAACATATATCAACTATAGAAGATACTGATGGTAGATATATCATAGTAGAAGGCGAATTATACTCAAAAAAAGTGACTCGCCTTTTGTGTATATGGACCAAATTTTGATAGTCCACTGTTTTTCAAGAGAATACTTAATATCATTCCGGAATACACACAAAATAATGTAATAACTGGTGGCAACTTAAATTGTACACCAGATCCATATTTAGATAGATCATCAACTGAAAGAAAATTAAAATATGTCAAGTGAATTTTTAAACTCATATATAAATAATACCAATATTAAGGATGTTTGGAGAATTGAAAACCCATCCGGACGAGAATATTCATTTTACTCACCTGTACATAAAACATATTCAATGATAGACTATTTCTTAGTAGACTCTAAACTAATTCCATTTACTTATAAGTCACAATATCATAACATTATAATTTTGGATCATGCTCCATTAACGTTTATGATTAAACTAAACGGAATGGACAAGAAACAGACACAATGGAGACTTAATCCTCAAATCTTAAAGGAACAGGTATGTTGTGAATATCTTGTAAAACAGATTAATACCTTTTTTTGGGGTCAATGACCAGCCTGAAATCTCTGCTTCCCTTCTCTGGGAAACATTTAAAGCATTTATACGAGGGGCATTAATTTCTTCTCAGGCATTTCTTAATAAAGAGAATAGAGCTAAACTACAGACATTGGAAATGCAAATAAGGCAATTAGACATTGAAAATGCAGGAGCACCTTCATTGGCAAAACATAACAAAATAGCAGCACTGAAATATAAGTTAAATAAAATATACTCTGACCATGTAATAAAACTATATCAACACACAAAACAATTAAATTTTGAATTTGGTGATAAACCACAAAAACTATTAGCACGCCAGCTTCGTAACTTGGACGGGGAAAAAAATGATTCATAAGATTAGATCAAATAAGGGAGAAATACTAACACTCCCCAAAGATATTAATGACAGATTTTTACAATACTATCAAAATCATTATTCAACTAAATTGGCAGAACAATCAACAGGAATGGAAGCATTTTTACAGAAATGTAACCTTAAAGGTTTAGATTTGCAAGAGCAAGAATTATTAGGAGCTGAAATAACGGTAAAAGATATCGAAGAGTCAATTAGATCTTTAAAAAATGGAAAGGCCGCAGGCCCTGATGGTCTAAGCTCTGAATTTTATTTAAAAAATTTATGATCTGATTTATCCACGCTTACAAACACTGTATAAACACATTTATACTCAACAGCAACTCCCAGACACTTTAAACGAATCTACAATAATACTTATACCTAAAACTGATAAGGATCTGGAAGACCCGGCCTCATATAGAGCAATAGCTCTATTAAATACTGATCTGAAATTATTAACTAAAATCCTATCTTATCGATTAACACACCCTGACCAAACAGGCTTTATCCCAAAACGTCACTCATTTTACAATCTGAGACGATTATTTAATATTATATACTCAAATAGAATTGCTAACGCATATCTAGCAATTATTTTGCTAGATAAGGAAAAAGCCTTATAAGATAAGGATCAAGTAGAATGGTCATATTTATTTTCAGTGATGGAAAAATGTCAACTGGGAGAGAAGTGCTGTACATGGGTTAAACCTTTATACTCTAGCCCAACAGCTAGAACACTGACCAACCAAATGTTATCAACTCAATTTAATTTCTCTAGAGGGTGCAGACAAGGATGCTCGCTGTCTCCATTATTATTCGCTTTAGCAATTGAACCACTCGCAGAAAATGTCAGATCTAATCCAGAAATACATGGGTATAATACTAAAGATACAATGAATAACATTTCTCTATATGCAGATGATGTATTAATATAGATTACAAAGCCAGAAATCAGTATTCCAAATTTACAAAATCTAATAACTCAGTTCGGTCAGTTCTCAAGATATAGAATTAATTGGAATAAAAGCGAAATCATAGAACAAAGTCTAATACCACAAGTCAAAGACATTTCCTAGATTACAGTATCATCATTGGGATGAAATTAATATTAAAATTTTGGAAAGGCCCTATATCCCCCACAATTAAAATGTGGATTACGGAAATGTCGGAGACCCTACACTTGGAAAGAATCAGATTTGCCCTAATGGACAAAGAAGAAGTCTTCGTTAGAATGTGGTCTTCTTTCATTGATTACTTAAAAGGGTAGATCGGTTCGGCAAGGAACCCTAACGGAAACTTGGACTCGGGACTAGATGAAAAGTTATATTCTATATTCCTTGATCTTATCTCCAATGATGTATTAATGGTAAATTATTCCATTTCTTTATGATTTATTATTGATTTATATTTTATTTTTCTCTCTGTTTCTCTCTCTTTTAAAAAAAAAATTATTAGAGACAAAATGATTAATTTGATAATATTAATAATGTACGATTGTTGTACACAAAATATTACTATCATAATATGTGTTTGCTAATGTACTGCTTACCTACTCTAATGAAAATATAAATATTAAAAAAAGTTAAGCAAAGCCAAGCTAAACTAAACGAAGCTAAACTAGGATAAAGTAAAGCTGTGTGTGGACAGACGGTTTGTGATGTGTGTGTTCCAGGACCACGTTGCTCTCCACATTATCACGGTGGTCGGGGTGAGTGTGTCACTCGTGGGCCTGGCAGTGGCCATCGCCACCTTCGCCCTGTGCCGCTCACTGCCGCGGGAGACCCGGGCCATGCACGCCAACCTCTGCCTCAGCCTCTTCCTGGCACAGCTCCTGTTTGTCACCGGCATCTCCAGCACGCGCCACCAGGTGAGGCAGCACAGAGCACCTGCTACCTCCCAGCAGGTGAGGCAGTCGAGCACACCTGGCACTCTCACCTGGTGAGGCAGCACAACACACCTCCCACCTGCCACCAGGTGAGACAGCACAGCTCCCACCAGGTGAGACAGCACAGCGCACCTGCTACCCGGTGAGGCAGCACAGAGCACCCGCTACCTCACACCAGGTAAGGCAGTCGAGCACACCTCCCACCAGGTGAGGCAGCCTCACCACCAGAGGAATACTGGCCCCTGCCCTCTGGGGAGGGGGTGTCTAGACTGGAGTTCTGGGGAGGAAATGGCTGCGGAGGAATGTCAGGACACGGGGTGTCTAGATAGGGAGAGTATGGACATGGGGTGTCTCGACAGAGGACTCTGGGGAGGGGGTGCCCAGACAGTCATGTGTCTAGACAAGGACTGTCTGTATAAGGACTGTCTAGGCGAGGGGTGTCTGGGTAGGGGTATCTAGACACTGGCTGTCTGGAGAAGGCCTGTCTGGTCAGGAGACGTCTAGATAGGAACTGTATGGATGGGAAGTGTCTGGACACCAGCTGTCTAGACGGGAACTGTTTAGACATGCGGTGTCTAGACAAGGGCTGTCTGGGCACGGGGGGGGGGGGGGGTCTACAGAAGGGGTGAGATCGGAGTGGAACAGCACCTGCAGTTCCTTGCATCCAAACTAGACTCATCCAAATCTCAGGCATGGGTGTTAAAGGGTATATTGTCGGCGCAAAGCAATGGTTCGATGTTGATGGGAGGGTGGGCTGTGGGGAGAGGGTAGAAACATAGACAATAGGTGCAGGAGTAGGCCATTGAGCCCTTCGAGCCAGCACCGCCATTCATTATGATCATGGTTGATCATCCAAAATCAGTACCCTGTTCCTGCTTTTTCCCCATACCGCTTGATTCCGTTAGCCCCAAGAGCTAAATCTAACTCTCTCTTGAATTGGCCTCCACTGCCTTCTGTGGCTGAGAATTCCACAGATTCACAACTCTCTGGCTGGAAAGAGCGGTGTACGTTCTCCCTGTGACCTGCGTGGGTTTTCTCCAAGATCTTCGGTTTCCTCCCACATTTCAAAGACGTACAGGTTTGTAGGTTAATTGGCTTGGTATAAAAATGTGAAATTGTCCCTAGTGTGTGTGGGATAGTGTTAGTGTGTGGGGATCGCTGGTCGGTGTGGACTAGGTGGGCCGAAGGGCCTGTTTCCGCGCTGTATCTCTAAACTCAACTGATCCAAAAAGAGTTGGAGGAAGGAACTGCAGATGCTGGTTCACACCGAAGATAGACACAAAATGCTGGAGGAACTCAGCGGGACAGGCGGCATCTCGGGAGAGAAGGAGTGGATGGCGTTGTGGGTCGTGACCCTTCTTCACACTCAATTCTGTCATGTTCGATCTGAAGAAGGGTCCTGACCCGAAACGCCACCCATTCCTTCTCTCCGGAGATGCTGCCTGTTCCGCAGAGTTGCTCCAGCGTTTTGTGCCCATCAAAACTAACACGGGAGGTGGGGGCAGGACAGAGGGGGGTGAGTGATGGGGGATACAGCGGCTGACCATGGCTCCCGTTCTCTGTTGCGCAGGTTGTGTGTGCGCTGATTGCTGCCTCCCTACACTACCTCTTCCTGGCCGCCTTTGCCTGGATGTTTCTGGAGGGGCTGTAGCTCTTCCTGGTCACCAGGCAGCTGGGCAAGTTGAAGGTGCGAGGCGCGGGCACCCTGGGGATTGGATGCCTCTACCTGCTGGGGTACCTGCCTCCGGCACTGGTGGTGGGCATCACCGCCAAGGTAAACCACCGCGCCTACGGATCACCACGACGGTGAGTGGGGGAGGGGGCGACCGAACGGCACCACACTGATCCTGGGGACGCGGGGGGGGGGAGTGGGAGGGGAGGGGGGATAGAGTAGGAGATGGGAAGGGAAGGCAGGAGAGGGTGAAAGGACGGGGTGGGGAGGTGGCGGGGAAAGGAAGAGGGGGGCAGAAGGGGGAAGGGAGGGGGGGGGGGGGTTTGTACATTCTCCCTGTAACCACGTGGGTTTCCTCCCAAACTCCAAAGACATACAGGTTTGTAGGTTAATTGGTTTCTGTAAAATTATCCCTAATATGTGGGATAGTACACACTCGATGGGCCGAAAGGCCTGTTTCCACGTGGGTGATGGTTGGTGGGTTAATTGGCTTCGGTAAATCGTCCCTAGTGTGTGTGTGTGGGATAGTGTTGGTGTGCGGGGGAATGCTGGTCGGCACGGACTCGTTGGGCTGAAGGGCGGGCTTCCACGCTGTGTCTCTGAACTAGAGGGGCTGGTGGACAGGCAGATGGGCGGGCAACGGCCATAGTTGAAAGGATAAAGGGTTGTGAGATAAGAAGAGAAGAGATGAGAATTGTGAGGCCAGAGGAAGGAATCGGGGGGGGGGGGGGGTGGTTAGGAGAAGGGGAAAAGGGGCAGATATTGGGATAAATGGGTTCACATCCAAATGGGGCACAGGGAAGACTCTTGATTAGTGCGGGTGTCAGGGATTACTGGGAGAAAGCAGGAGAACGGGGTTAGGAGGGAGAGATAGATCAGCCATGATTGGATGGTGGAGTAGATGCGATGGGCCGAATGTGGTAATTCCACTCCTATTCCTTACAGCCTTATGAAGAGAGGGGAGGGGGAGAATAAGTGGGGGTGGGGGGGGGATGTTTGCTGGTTAGTTACTCCAAATGGTAGACTTCACTGATCATAGAGATCAACATTCATAGTCATAGAGTGATACAGAATGGAAACAGGCCCTTCGGCCCATCTCACCCACACCGGCCAACAATGTCCCAGGTCCCAGCTACACTAGTCCCACCTGCCCACGTTGGGTCCATATCCCTCCAAACCTGACCTATCCATGTACCTGTCCAACTGTTTCTTAAACGTTGGGATAGTCCCAGCCTCAACTACCTCCTCTGTCAGCTTGTTCCATGCACCCACCACCCTCTGTGTGAAAAAGTTACCCCTCAGATTCCTAATACATCTTTTCCCCTTCACCTTGAACTTATGTCCTCTGGTCCTCGATTCCCCTACTCTGGGCAAGAGGCTCTGTGCATCTACCCGATCTATTCCTCTCATTGTTGGCCTTTTTTTTTGTTGATGAACAGGCCAGATCTTGTGTGGTGTTAGTGTTGCCACAGACAGCTTCCTGTTATGTGCTGGATAGAGCAGCAGATGCAGGTTGCGGTGAGTTGGAATGTGCAGCCAGTGTGACCTCCAGACCTGAGTTCAGTTTTGGGTCTATCTTCGGTGTAAACCAGCATCTGCAGTTCCTTCCTACACATATCTAACCCTGGTTCTTTTTGCCCATTCAGCTGCTGGCTGCAGCTGGAAGGAGGATTCATCTGGAGTTTCCTGGGACCCGTCTGCTTCATAATCCTGGTAACTCGTCTACTGTTCACTCCATTCCGTTCTGTTGAGTTTATTGTCTCCTGTACTGAGGTACAGTGAAAAGCTTTTGTTGCGTGCTAACCAGTCAGCAGATGATTATGACAAATCCATTTACCGCATCCATGATAATGGAATAACGTTTAGTGCAAGGAAAAGCCAGCAACGTCCGATCAAGGATAGTCCGAGGGTCACCAAAGAGGTAGATAATAATTCAGGACCGCTCTCTGGTTGTGGTAGGATGGTTCAGCTGTCTGATAACAGCTGGGTAGAAACTGTCCCTGAATCTGGAGGTGTGGGTTTTCACACTTCTGTACCTCTTGGCTGGTGGGAGAGGGGAGAAGAAGGAGTGCGTGTGCGTGTGTGTGTGTGTGCGTGTGCGTGTGTGTGCGTGCGCGCGTTGGGAGAGGAGAAGAGGGAGTGACCGGGGTGAGACTGGTCCTTGATGATGCTGCTGGCCTTGCCGAGGCAGCATGAGGTGTAGATGGAGTAGATGGAAGGGAGGTTGGTTTGTGTGATGTTCTGGGCTGTGTCCACAATTCTCTGCAAGTTCTTGCGGTCCTGGATGGAGCTGTTCCCAAACCGTGCCGTGATGCATCCCGATAAAATGCTTTCTCCGGCACATCTGCAGAAGTTGGGGAGAGTTGTCAAGGACATGCCGAACCTCCTACGCCTTCTAAGGAAGTAGAGGCATTGGTTGGACTGCTTTATTGGTCGTTGCTTCAAAATGGGCGGTCCAGGAGAATTAGTTGGTGATATTGACTCCGAGGAATTATCCGGGGAATTCTCCGAGGAATAATTCTCCCCACGTCTGCCGAGATGCCTTGACTACTTCACCGGACTCTCCCCCTCCCCCCCAACACACAATTGATAGATTCTTGATTAGTGCGGGTGTTGTTGTGGTTGTCAATACTCAAATTAATTCAGATCACGCGGAAAATTCTTCGAGAATTTTAAACTTTTATTTGCAAACAAAAGTTGGTTTTCCCCACATCATCAAATCACGTGGAGCTCTCTGTCTCCTCTTCTCCCGTTACAAACAAAGGATCGTCTCATTTTATACCATTTTCAAATCAACATGCCCACCCCTGTTACATTTCCATATCCAATCATTTGCTAACATTCCCTCATTACTAGCCAATCACTTGCTCCCACTTATCTCCTCCTTCCCAATACATTTCCATATTTGCAACTGATGTAGGTAGTCACATGTCTCCCCTTTATGGCCCCTTTATGGCCCCCTTTCTCGCCTCGTGGCTTTGTATTTCTTTGTTCTGAATTGCTTTATTTTAACCACGTGAAACCAAAGGAAAGTGGTCTCAATTCTCAGAGATCGCTCCTCAAAATATGATACATGTGATACAGTGGTCGCCCAATTTATATATACAAGACATTGTTCCCATTAAACCTATACGTCTTGGGAAAGAATGTAACTTCTTAAACTACAGATCTAAATACAGGGATCAAATGTATTTAATCATAAATAAAACACAATATATATCCCAGATGATCTCATTATAAATCATATTAATAACTAACATTATCTTACATTACATACTTTAAAGTATACATTTACTCTGTCTTTGCAAACTCACATCTCCTATCTTCCCAGCACACAAGTGTCATATAAATGTCCCATTTGATGAATGATAATGGTTTCTTGGCCAGCTCACACTCCCTCCCCCTTTCTTGTTATCTCTAGAGGATGGAATTCCAGCCTCATCCTTGGGCCTCTTTATTGCTTTTCCTCCACACTAACAACATCATTCAAAGGATTGTTACATCAGCCGACCCACATATCTTTCTCAAAGCCTAGTCACCTCAGGTTTGATAAACATAAGAAATCCAACATACAAAGATCACATATTCCTCACCCAACCACCTTTTGCTCTTCACATATATTTCCTCTTATCCCAACATGAGTATAATTAAACGTATCAAACGTAATACAGAATCCATTATTATTCCAGCCTTGTGGTCTTGGATGTGTAAACAGTTCAAAAATCTTGAGTCATGTCATTACAACACTTCACAAGAATGTAACATCGAGCAACTGACCTATCACCAAATGGTCTGAGAGGCCCTCCACTACCTAATCTGAATTTTAAATATAGATTATATAAGATACATTTAATATAGAAGATAATATTTACTATAGTGTCAGGGGTTATGGGGAGAAGGCAGGAGAATGGAGTTAGGAGGGAGAGATAGATCAGCCGTGATTGAATGGCGCAGTAGACTTGATGGGTCCAAACACTCACAAACATGATACCACAACCTCATTTACTTGGCGTATTTTTCAAATTACGTGCTCAAATTTAAATGGTCGCGTGTATGTTTAATTTCCGTGTTATTGAATTACTTGCTGCTTTTCAGGATGCTAATCGCTGTAAATGGCGCGGTGCTTGTGTATCGCAGACAGCTGAGGTTCCCAGAGCTAATCCCCACAGGACTCCGCTGGTCAAAGACCCCAGAGTCAGTTCTCCCCCTCACTCTCTGGGTTAAACTCTGGGTTAAACTCTGGTTAAACACTGGGTTAAACTCTGGGTTAAACATGGGGTTAACCTCCGGTTAAAGTCTGGTTAAACTGGGTTAAACTCTTAAACTGTAGTTAAACTCTAGTTAAACACTGGTTAAACTAGTTAAACCCTAGTTAAACTGTTAAACTCTGGGTTAAATTCTTAAACTGGTTAAACTCTGGTTAAACTGGGTTAAACTGGGTTAAATTCTTAAACTCTGGTTAAACTGGGTTAAACTCTGGTTAAACTGGTTAAACTCTGGTTAAACTCTGGTTAAACTTAAACTCTGGATAAACTCTGGTTAAACTGGGTTAAACTCTGGTTAAACTGGTTAAACTGGTTAAACTCTGGTTAAACTGGGTTAAACTCTGGTTAAACTGGTTAAACTCTGGTTAAACTGGTTAAACTCTGGTTAAACTCTGGTTAAACTCTGGGTTAAACTCTGGTTAAACTCTGGGTTAAACTCTGGTTAAACTGGTTAAACTCTGGTTAAACTCTGGTTAAACTGGGTTAAACTCTGGTTAAACTCGGGTTAAACTCTGAGTTAAACTCTGGTTAAACTCGGGTTAAACTGAGTTAAACTCTGGGTTAAACTCTGGTTAAACTCTCTGTGTCGACAGGTTAACCTCTTCCTCTTCACAGCCACGCTCTGGGCTCTGTGGAAACAGCTGGCCACCCTGAATGCAGATGTGTCCATGATCAAGAACAGAAGGTCAGTCACACTCGTGACATGTCTCCTCCTGCGGGCTTGAAGCTCCTTCACCTGTAAAATGTGGCTTCTGACAGCTTCTTCCCAATTCCCTGTCCTTCCCCCCTTGCCTGGGACAACTCTGATGGTCACAGATACTTCCTGGGGCTTTGCTCTCCGCACTAGCCAGATGTTCATCACTGGGCAGATGTTCCACACTGGACAGATGTTCCTAACTGGCAGATGTTTACTGGGCCAATGTTTCATCACTGGGCAGATGTCCAACACTGGACAGTTGTTCATCCTCACTGGCCAGATGTTCCATCATTGGGCAGATGTTCCTTGCAGGATAAAGGGAATAATATTCCGTGCAAGATAAAGTCCAGTACAGTTGGATTAAAGATAGTCTGAGGGTCTCCATGAAGTAGCGAGTAGTGTTTAAGAGAGAACTGCAGATCCTGGTAAATCGAAGGTAGACACAAAGTGCTGGAGTAACACAGCGGGTGAGGCAGCATCTATGGAGAGAAGGAATTGGCGACGTTTCGGGTCTGAAGAAGGGTCTCGTCCCGAAACGTTGCCAATTCCTTCTCTCCATAGATGCTGCCTCACCCGCTGAGGTTGATAGTAGGCCAGGACTGCTCTCTAGTTGGTGATAGGGTGGTTCCGTTGCCTGATAACAGCTGGGAAGAAACTGTCCCTGAATCTGGAGGTGTTCGATTTCACACGTCTGCACCTCTTGCCCAATGGTAGAGGGGAGAAGAGGGGATGAGGCTGGTCCTTGATGATGCTGCTGGCCTTGCCGAGGCAGCGTGAGGTGTAGATGGAGTCAATGGAAGGGAGGTTGGTTTG